>JBAMJV010007729.1:15000-29822 GCA_037951105.1 Echinarachnius parma | reverse complement strand
GCTGTGTATTTTCGCTATATACAGCATTCTGTTATCATGTAACTTTCACAAACCACTCGGTAGACATAGCAGATCGCGGAAATATACATCATACCAACCATGCATCATATTTTTCACGTGTCAGCAAAGTTACTATAGATCAAACTCTCACCTTTGACCAAAATAATTACTGTTTTGGGGTGTTAGAACCCCACTCCCCCCCCCCCCCCCCCCGTTTACAACTTGTAGCTGGTCTCAAGACCACATGTTAGCGGTCTCCACCATCGCTATCGATCGTCTCGGGCCTCTAAAATTGTGAATAATCCTGGTCGCGGCCTCGAAAATTTTAAACCGTCAACCCCCCCCCCCCCTTCCCGCTTACAGGATTCTCAACCAATGGTCTTGGTCTCGGCCTCGCAAATTTTTGACCGGTCCTGGTCTCGGCCTCGAAAATGTTGAAGGTACTTGGTCTCGGTTAAACATTTTTCTACGGACACACCCCCCCCCCGCTTACAGGATTCTCAACCAATGGTCTTGGTCTCGGCCTCGACAATTTTCACCGGTCCTGGTCTCGGCCTCGAACATGTTTAAGGTACTTGGTCTAGGCTCCGAAAACGTTTTTACGAATTACTACATCGCATTGGCAATACAATATCACTCTTATTTTACTTCATGATGGGAATGTTGTTTCGATATAGAGTCAACATGGCAGTACTAAAGGGATCTAGTAACTATGTTGACAAGTGCAAAAAAGTGATCCGTGGCTAAAGGGATAGTTGAGTTTTGGTATAAAAGAGAGTACAGGTTTGGTCAAAATGAATTTTAGTAACCAAAACCTGCACCATTACATCACAAACTACTCCACCATGCTCGGAAGGAATACAACATTACAAAAGACTAAGTTAAAAGCCTGTTCTCATTCAAAAAGAGCCGTTTAAACTCAAGAGGGCGTCCTCTAAAAACTCATCGGTTTTAACCATTTAAAATTTAAAAAATATTGTGCATGTGATGTTTTGTTGAAATAGTGATTAGATAGAGAGATAATCAACAACTATTTAAAAAACATTTTTTGTAGTTTTTTGAAAAGAGAAAGCATTTTTTAAAATTTTGTTAACGGATGGTTCAAAATTATTGAACAAATGGTTATGTTTATAGATATTTTAGCCATTTCTGAATCGATTTTGATCAAATAAAGTTTATTCTGCAATCAAATTTGTATGCTCTTTCGAATTTGACACTCAGATTTTCATTATCTCACAAAAAATTATTTTGTGTAGCACCCTCTATACCAAAACTCAACTATCCCTTTAATAAAATGTATATTGGTGTGATCTGATATGTCCATAAAGTAATTTGTGAATATTTAAAAAGGTCCCGTAGATAATTTCATATCAAAACACTTCAATCGTAAAGTCAAAAAGAAAAATATCTTCACCTCTTTTAATGCCCAAATAATATGTTTTGGATGGCTTAGTCAGAAAAACAACACGGTTTGGGCAGAATATGAGATGTTTGGGCCCGGAAATGACGTTATAGTTTTCTTTAATGACATGACTTTACATGAATGTGAAATGGATTTGCACGAATATGACATGTTTTGCCCGAATATGAGGTGCTTTTTGCTCTGCAAATATAGCCGTTATCCAAACTACAATGGGCTGTAGCCCCCCGTCTCCTTGGCGTATAAAACATGTATATTCTGTCATGCATGCATTCCTCACCGGAAAGCTGCTAAATGAAGCGCGGTGCATCCATTTGATGCCCTGGCTGTAAGGTCAACTCTCTCACTAATGAGTAAGCACACAGCATCAAGGTGGCCTTCGTGTGCAGCGAGATGAAGCGACGTCCAACCATTGTAACCTGCTGCATTTACATCGCTCCCTTGCTCTAACAGATATTTCACCACGTCACAATGACCCCTAAGCAAGTAAAGACACAATAACACATTTCCAAAAATTTCAATACCATGTAATAAAAGAAAATTTGATACATTATTGTAAATGTTTACGTATATATAAATATTTGTAAAAAGTATTTCCGTTGTTTTGATTTTCGTTTTTGTACTCCTAGACATTTCTTTAAATTGTCAAACTTTAGTCATGATATTATCTATATCTGTAAAAAATAATAATCTCATACGCATATTATATGTATCTAATTTATTACACAAATCCATGTTACAGAACGGTCGATTATGTAATATATATTGTTTACCAGTCTTCTGTTTATTTCATATTGATTTGTTTATTCATGAATATATTGCTTGATTGTATAATTATTTACTCGTTTAAGGTATAATTTGTTAAATATGTAAATACATTCAAAATCAACATTCAAAAATGTATTCCTGCGCCCCTCACATTGTAGCAGCAATACGATGAGCGGGCGATCCGTATGATGTTCTGGCTGCAAGGTCCGCTCCATGACGTATGAGTACACGCACCACTGCAAGATGGCCTTCTTGTGCAGCAAGATGAAGCGACGACCAGTTCTTGTTATCTGCTGTGTTAACATCAGAGCCCTTCTCCAACAAGAATTTCACCACATCGGTATGACCTCTGATTGATTAAACAAAATAATAAGTCCCGTGTATCGGTAAAAATTAACTTTCAATGTAAACAATGTGCTTGATGCCAATTGCAATACACGTATTGGAAACTCATTTCAACCGCTATTTTACTTTTCATTATGGTATCAACATCTTTAAGATAAAGGTGATGAATTATTATACAATTAGATTAAGTTGATTTATGTTACTGATAAATTATTAAGTTGATTTATGTAACGGATCAACTTAATCTTGCACCCCTCACCTCCAAGCAGCAATAAGATGAGCGGGCTTTCCATCTGATACCCTGGCTGTAAGGTCCGCTCCATGACCTATGAGTAGACGCACAACTTCAAGATGGCCTTCTTGTGCAGCAAGATGAAGCGACGAAAAGGTCACGCATACTCTGTTAACATCAGAGCCTTTCTCCAACAGGAATTTCACCACATCGGTTTGACCCCTGAATTATTAAACAAAATAGTTAGTCCCGCGTATCAGTACAAGTTAACTTTCAGTACAAACAATTGTGCTAATATTTAATGATGTCAATATTGCACTCGGTGTATTGAAAACTCATTTTTAAGATATAATTTCAACCAATGTTTTCGTTTCATTATGTCTTTCGTTATTTTTAGTTTCATTACGTCTTTTAGATAAAGGTAATAAACTATTATACAATTAGATTAATACAGGGGCCGCGGAACCGGGCAGAGGGGGGGGGGGGGGGGGGGGGGGGGGGGGGGGTGGGGGGGGGCTGGGGCTGCAGCACTCCCCCCCCCCCCCCCTCCCCCACTTTGTTGGCTTAAAACAAAAAAATACATAAGCATAAAATAACAATTAGTATGTGGCCCGGTTGTGGTCAGTCCCCCCCCCCCCCCCCCCCCCCCCCCTCCACCACTTTCAAAACCTGTCCGCGGCCCCTGTAAGTTAATTCATGTTACGGATCAATGTAATCATGCACCCTCACTTCAAAGCGGCACTAAAAAGAGCGGGCGATCCGTCTGATACCCTGCCTGTAAGGTCCGCTCCATTACTTATGAGTAGACGCACAACTTCTAGATGGCCTTCTTCTGCAGCAAGATGAAGCGCCGAGAGGGTCTTGTTATTTGTTGCGTTAACATCAGAGCCTTTCTCCAACAGGAATTTCACCACATCGGTATGACCCCTGATTAATTAAACAAAATAATAAGCACCGTGTATCGGTACAAATTAACTTTCAATGTAAACCAATGTACTTGGTGCCAATTGCAATACATGTATTGGAAACTCATTTTAAGATATAATTTCAACCGCGATTTTACGTTTCATTATAGTATCTACATATTTTAGAGAAAGGTAATAAACTGTTATGTAATAAGATTAAGTTAATACATTTTACGGATCAATGCAATCATGCACCCTCACTTCAAAGCGGCAATACAAAAAGAGCGGGCTTTCCGTCTGATACCCTGACTGTAAGGTCCGCTCCATGACTTATGAGTAGACGCACGACTTCAAGATGGCCTTCTTGTGCAGCAAGATGAAGCGCCGAGAATGTCATGTTATCTGCTGCGTTAACATCAGAGCCTCTCCACAGAAATTTTAACACAGCAGTATGACCACTGATTGAGTAAACAAAATAGTAAGTCCCATGTATAGGTACAACTTTACTATCAATGTAAACCAGTTTGCTAATGTAAGATATAATGTTGACCTTAAATGAACTTGGTTGCAAGTCAGACCATTCCACTAAAAATGTATGTTGACACATGAACTTGTCCAGGCAAAGTACACACTTAAATATTAAGAAAGATTAAGATTCTAATTATCACAGAGGTGTGAAACACCCTGTCCAACTCCGGCCCTTTGTCATGCTCTGATCCTTATGCCTAATAATACCTGCATAAATATATATCTCTTCTTGTTTAGCCAAAAGCCTGATTTATGTACAAGACTTCTAAGAAACCCTCTTATTGTTTGGTCTTGTATTCTATAGATTAAACTTGACTCTGTTCCCCCTTTTCCTCTATATAAGTTAAACATTGTTCTAATATTGAGACTTCTCCTCTGTCCCTCCTCGAGGTGACATCTCCAGCTTTTATGCTGCCCTGGCCATACTCTATGTATTGGATCCAGCAGAGTAGCCAGTTATGTATTTCATATACTTTACTACTTGATCAGCCAGTTATTCTACTTTGTTATATTCCTCCATCGTCTTCATACGTTGTATATGTGAGCGACTGATTAATAAAATCATATCGAACTGTAATTATACTGGACTACTACGAGTCTTCATTATCTCTTCTTCTAAGTTAACACTCCACCAAAGCCACGTCTGCCTCATTAAAACCCTGAGTGTTACACTAATATCAAACACCAATTGCAATCCATGTATTGAAAACTCATTTTGAAATATATTTTCAACCGCTGTTATACGTTTCATTATGGTATTTGAATCTTGTTTTGCGGATCAATTTAATCATGCACCCCTTACCTGAAAGCAGCAATAAGATGAGCGGGCTTTCCATCTGATGTCCTAGCTGTAAGGTCCGCTCCATGACTCATGAGTAGACGCACAACTTCAAGATGGCCTTCTTGTGCAGCAATATGAAGTGCCGAGCAGGTGGTGTTATCTGCTGCGTTAACATCACAGCCTTTCTCCAGCAAGAATTTCACCACATCGGTATGACCCCTGATTGATTGAACCAAATAATAAGTCCAGTGTATCCGTACAAATTAACTTTCAATGTAAACCAATGTGCTTGGTGCCAATTGCAATACATGTATTGAAAACTCATTTTAAGATATAATTTCAACCACTATTTTACGTTTCATTATGGTATCTACATCATTTAGATAAAGGTTATAAACTATTATACTAAACGACTAGGTTAATTCATTTTCCGGATCAATTTAATCATGCACCCCTCACTTAAAAGCAGCATTAAGATGAGCGGGCTTTCCATCTGATGCCCTGGCTGTAATGTCCGCTCCATGAGTCATGAGTAGACGCACGACTTCAAGATGGCCTTCTTGTGCAGCGCAGTGAAGCGACGTAACACCATTGCAATCTGCTGTATTCACATCACAGTCTTTCTCTAACAGGAATTTCACCACGTTACAATGACCCCTGAGGAAATAAAGACACGAATATTTAATATAACTTGAAATCCGATAAATGTAAATTATTGTCAATGATATTTCCGTAATGATGTGTGCTTTAACACTCTAAACCTATTTTCAATTGTGAAAATCCCAATGGAGAATACTGGAAATCGTACATTATGTATGCGATAATGACTATGTGTATACGTGTGTTGGTGGCGGATTTGCTCAGGTTTTGGCTTTGGGATATTTTCATATTCCAATAAGACAATAATAATGTTTCGCAAGTATGTTGGGTTGATTAGACTCAATGTGTAAAGTAGGAGACTGAGCTACTTTAGTGGGGATGAAACGTTAATCTGCCCAAACGTGTACATTTTACTGTATGAATGTGAAAACATGTGTCCGAAAATAAAATTGCATGCACGTATGGTGATTTTGAGTGCTCTTAATTGGAGCAGGGGTGCCATTGTAAACTTCTTTTCCATTTTTAGAGATACCCAAGAGGAAATATACGACTAGAAGTAACACGAATTATGTACTTATAAGTGAACAGCAGGCAAACACTGTTAAGTCTTTAATTCCCCTTTAATGCATGCACGTCTCTCTTACAAGCCGCAAAGTGTAGCGCGGTATTTCCATTTGATGGTCTGGCTGTACGACTCGCTCCCCCACTAATGAGTAGACGTACAACTTCAGAATTACCATTATGAGCAGCGGCATGAAGCAAACAACCGCCTAAGGCATTGACTTCATCCACATCGGAACCTTGGTCTAACATATATTTCCCTTTATCACATGACCGCTTATAACACACAAAAAACACAAATACACATGATAATATAGACTTGTGTGTGTTCATTATTAAGGTGTGACAATTTCGATGTCAACTCATGTATTTTAAGCCTATGAAGGAACATCATTATAAGGAAGTAATCATGTTCATAACACTACTTGTTATTTGACTTTTGTGTTTGTACTTTTTCCTGTCATGCCTGTTTGTTTCTGTCAATTCTTAATCATTTTAAATTGACTGCACTTTATATCTTTCAAATATAAGGTTAATCTTTAATATGAACGTAATATAGTGTACACATTTAATGTATAAATCCCATAATTCATGCACCCCTCACTTTAAAGCAGCAAGAAGAAGGCCGGTATATCCATTTGATGTTCTGGTTGTAAGGTTCGCTCCCTGACTTATAAGTAGACGGGCAACTTCAAGATGGCCTCCTTGTGCAGCGATATGAAGCGACGTAAAGCCACGGTTATCTGCTGCATGTACATCGGAACCTTGGACCAACAGGAATGTCACTACGTCGGTATGACCACTGAGTAAATAAACAAGAGACTAAGATTTAGCGTCCTATCCTTTTATAATAATTATACAGGCTGCCCCCCCCTCCCCCCCCCCCCCCCCCCCATGAAACGGAACGGAGCACTTCCCAAAATAATGTAACAAAATGATCGGATAGGGTTTTATTTCCAACTAGCTGGCTTGGCGCTTCGCGCAGAGGCAGCTAGATTGGGCGCTTCGCGCCTCAGGATTAAATAAAGAAATGAATTTAAAAATGAAATTATTATAAAAACAAAACAAAATTTATATAATTAAAAAAAAAAAAAATATGAAAATTAAATTTTTCTCCAGTCATGTGTCAGTAAATTTAGTCATGCGGCGTTAAATGTTCAGGAATGTGGTGGTGCATTCGGCGCTACGCGCCTCAGGATTTATGTTGAAAAAGAAGATTATTACAGTGAAATCTCGTTATAACGAGCTCCTCGGGCCCTGTTGGGTGTTTCACCAAGATCCTAAGTTGAACTTAGAATTATGGAAATCTCTTCATTTGCTTTGTTAAAAGTTATACCTAACAATTTGTTTAAAAGCATAGCTACTTTATATTAAGTAGAAATCATGAATGTGCATTTTTGCTATTAAATATTTGTTCACTCGATCGCTTTCCACAAGTCAGAACCAAAATGTAAGTTCAAATTAAAATCTTTGTGGAATAACTATTGGACCTATGATTGTATAGCTGTGCTACTGTATATCAGGTACCTCGTTATTAGGAGGTTCCACTGTATTTATATTTGCAAAGCACCGTGTCCGGACTACTACCCCCTGTACAACCACCCCCCGGACGATTACCCCCCGGACAACTACCACCCGGACAATTACCCCCCTAGGACAATTACCCTCCAAGACAATTACCCACCAAGACAACTACCCCCCAATACAACTACCCCGGAAAATTACCCCCCGGAAAACTACCCCCGGACAGCTACCCCCGGACAACTACCACCCCCCCACCCCCCGGACAACTACCCCCCGGACAACTACCCCCGGATAACTACCCCCTGGACAACTACCCCCGGACAATTACCCCCCGGACAACTACCCCCCGGACAATTACCCCCCGGACAACTACCCTCCGGAATATTAGCCCCTAAGACAACTACCCCCCGGATAATTACCCCCCGAATGATTATCCCCCCCCCCGACAATTACCCCCCAGTAGACTTCCCCCCGGACAACTACTCCCCGAAATATTACCCCCCCCCCCCCACCCCCCAACAACGTACTACACGACTCTCAACATGGTTTCCGAGCAGGCCGCTCATGTGAGACCCAGTTAATTATGACAGCCGAAGATCTGGCACGTTCACTGGACCAAAAAGACCAGGTTGATGCGATTGCTCTGGATTTTTCGAAAGCTTTCGACCGTGTCCCCCATGAGCGCCTCTTACTTAAACTCAGACACTACGGCATCCGAGGCGAACTACAGCAATGGATCAGATCATTCCTCACAGTTCGATCCCAGCGGGTGGTTGTAGATGAACAAGCATCTGACACGATCCATGTGTCATCTGGGGTTCCCCAAGGAACGGTACTGGGCCCCCTGTTGTTCATCACATTCATAAATGACATCTCCCATGGTATCACGTCCAAGCTAAGGCTGTTTGCAGATGACTGTCTCATATACAATCCTATTCATGACATCTCGGACCACCATGCGCTTCAGCGGGACCTTGACCGCCTTCATCAATGGTCTCTTACCTGGCAGATGAAATTCAACACAGAGAAATGTCATCTTCTACGGTTCTCACTCCATCGAAACAACATTGAAGGCAATTACCAACTGGGCAATACTCAACTTACAGCAGTTCAAAACTACAAATACCTGGGTCTTACATTTTCTCACAACCTATCCTGGCAAAAACACATTGATGGAATTGCATCGAAATCCAACCAAATGATCGGGCTTATCAATAGGAATCTACGACGCTCTTCCCAGAAGATCCGACAACAAGCCTTCTTCTCCCTAGTCAGACCTCGCTTGGAATATTGTGCAACAGTCTGTAATCCATCTACAAAGAAGAGCATCTCAAAGATTGAAGCTGTACAGAGGCGAGCAGCAAGATTCGTTCTTCAACAATTCCGCCATTCTGAGAGTGTGTCTGCTATGATTCAACAACTTCAATGGACTACACTGGAAAGACGCAGACACATCTCCTGCCTTAGCCTCCTCTAAAAAATTCAGACTGGCATGGTAGCAATTACACCTGACCAACTACTCACACCAATGGCCCCAAGCATCACCAGACAATACCACCCAAATAAGCTCAAGCATATACCTACTCGAACTCAGCTTTACCAGAACTCCTACTTCCCACGAACTGTCACAGCATGGAATGCGCTCCCCAATAATGTATTGGCTTCTACATCATTAGGAGCCTTTGCGGGAGCAGTTGCCTCAATCGGCAATTAACGGGACACCTCACCGGTTCCCCTCGACTCTACGTCCTGACTGATGGACCCTGTCGAGTACCCAAGTAGAAGTAGAAGTATATAAATGCATACATACAATACATACCCTCACATATGCATACATAGGCAGGCATTATACATACCAACATGAACACACTAAATATACATATTCACTCACTCTTTACACAGGAATACATAAAAGGACACCTAATTATAGCACATACATGTACATACTAAATACACATAATTAAATGCATATGCATACACACACACACACACACATACCCATACACTTGCATTCATACACAGACACACACACATGCACTGTACATGCACCAGGCATACCTAGTATGTATACATAAATACACACATACATACACATATTTATTTGGGGGACTACTTTCCCAGTTTGCCTGCATGAAAACAACCTTATGAAATTAATTTTGCATGGAACTCTGCATTCAAAGGGGGATTCACCTATTTTTTTTCACTGCACATTTGTCATGTGTACATAAAAACACATACATACACAAACACACACAACAAAAATTATCCCAAAATTTGGTCGTATATGACGAGGCATTTAATGCGAATTGCTGATCATTAACAACGGTCAATATTTTTTTCTAACATATATCACATAAAAGTCAGATGTACATGTAGTCATGTATGTTCAGGTGATTTTGTAATGTTTCTATATTGTGGTTTGAAATAAACACACCTGTGACACATATTATAGCATGGCAGCTCCATAGTAAATGTGTGTGGGGGTTGCATGTGTTCTTACATTTATATAACATAGCTTTAAATGATCAAGCAGATAGAACAGCTCTTTTTTTTTTTTATGATAACAGGCTTTTTACTTAGTAATTTGTAATTTGTGTTGTTCCTTTCAAGCATGGTAGAGTTAAGGTAATGGTGCATGTTTTGGTTACAAAAATTCAGTTTGGCAAAAACTATCCCTTTATACCTGGACATATATATGTGAACTTCACAAAATTGTATAATTATAATTGTACTAATGAAATCACACATTTTGAACTTATTTCCTCTAAATCAAAAATTTGAGCATGTTCCTTTGATGTTAATCAAATTAAATGAAAAATCTTTTGTATATGAAATGATTTTACTAATTCTTACCAAATTAAACAAAATTAAGTTTTGATATTGTTGTTTGAATTTTGTCTTCAAAGAACTCAATTACGAGAATAAATAACTTTAAATGAATTTCTGCACATGGGCAACTCCCCATTAAACAGGCATTGACCGAAGCAAGTTTATGTTTGTAATTTGTATAGACATAATAAAATAATTTAAATGTAAATAATTGTTCAAAGAAGGAGCTCTGACAAATATTTTTAAGAGTCAACATGGACAACACTTTGCATTCATCTGATAAAAAAGCAAACATCATGATTTAACAAATACATGTAAGAAAGTCTTTACCACTTGGACTAAACACTAAAACAAAATGTGGACTCTTCTCAACATACAATGAGCTTACAGGTAGTCAATATGTAAAATATGCCTTGGTTGAGTGTCACGCCATTACATTAATATTGAATTAGGTTCCATTATAACTAACAAATATGTTTGGTTAAATGGTAATTTGTTTTCAATATTAGATTTCAAATGAAAATACTGTATTACAACCTGTGAGAACTTTTACATTTCGGACACTCGTTTGCCATTGTCTTGCCTCTAGATCATTAAAGAGAAGAAATGTGCAATCAAAAACTCCTAACTACACATTACCTGATGATAAATAAATCACAACTTTATCTTTTGGCACCCAAATTATACCAGAGAACATTTTAAAAAGTACTTTGGGCTTTTACCAGTCCCTTGTGTTTAAATTCATGTAAGTGAGAATTTTAACTCATTACTGTACACTCAATGAACAATTTCTCTGAGATGACGAATTGCGCTGCTGCCACAAAATTTAGCACACAGATAGCTTGCGACATAATCTACATGATTGCATTGTTATAATCAATTTCTAATTAATATCAATTAATTATGCAAATTTATGCAGAAATCCCATTTTTTGTCAATAAATCACTAAATATTGCTCAGAATATGCTTGTTTTGTGCATAAATATTATTTTAGAATGAAATAACAGGTGTGGAACATTAGAAATTGCGACAGCCAAAATTTTCTTCATGTATTTCTTTTTTCTTTTTTGTTCTTATGTATTTTTCTGTTTTGTTGACTTATGTTTATTATTGTCTTTTTCAATGGAATAAATTATTGACCATTATCCAACCATTTTAAGCCCAAAATTAAACAATTGGAGTGGTTAGAATGAAAAATAATGAAGGCTTTGTGTATTCTAGGGAAAAAATAATTTCCATAGGATTTGTACACAAATCACAAAATTTAGCGATTTTGGGGCCAACATTCACTTACAAAAGGTTACGTGACTTCAGGACGATATACTTGGTCATCGCAAAAGTTGGGCAATACTTCAATGAAAAACCCCTGAAGTCACAGGGCAATACCTGCGCGCGTTGTAGAATTATCACGCAAAAAGTCCAGGGGTGGATTCCACCCCCCTCCCCCCCCCCCCCCCCCCCCTGGCCTGGTTAGGTTTAAGCTGCAATACATTGTTCCATTGTGAGCGACTTGGGTACTGCGTTTGCGGCAATCAAATAGATGTACTCCTCTGCGTTCAAGTTGACTGAAGAGGTATCAGGGGATGGATGTCACGGCAGCTAGGTAATCAGCTGGATTTGAGGAGCCAGGATGTTGATTTGTGAGCTTGTAGTTATAATTCATATGTGATGAGCTTATCTGCAATAATGAAATAAATAAAGAGAAATGATTGAGCATACTGTGGATGATATTCAACGGAAACTTGCATATGGCATGCAGACCTGTAATGGGATAATGGAATTCATGTGACAGCTTTGTTAACTACCGTATTGAGAAGTAATGACGAAGGTCCATATTTTGATGATTAAAAGAAGAAAATTTGAAATTCAATGCAGAATGTACTTGGGAGCTATTGAAATTGGACAAACATTTGTATGCATTCACTACCCATAAAGTTGTGAAATTTACATGCACTTCGATAAAATTATCGACCACTACAGATTCAAAAGAATATTTCTACTTTTAGGCCAGGGTCTAGTTTAGATTACGAGCTCCTCAGATCTACTGAAGTAAATGGTCAGACACCTGGACATTTACATAATTTTGGTACCTGTATAACAGACATGGAAATAATAAATTCTATATCTTACAGTCTTCAAAACAATAGGTAAATAGAGGAAGGAATCGGCTAGCAAGCGGAAGAGGTTTAACTCCATACAGGGCAATTCCACGCCAAATGAGCCAAAAGTGGAAAAATCAAATGAGGATTATTTCTGATCTTGTTTATTTTTTCTGGATTATTTTTTCATAAATCATGATCAATTAATGATATCTTTCAGTTTACATGATTAAACAAAATATTGGGCGTCTCCTGATAGGAGAAACAGAAACCATACATGAACCTATACACATGGGACTACACAGTGCCTATTTCTAGATTTTCTTTATTTTTTGCATTCCTTTCTAGTATTTTTCTGTTTTAAGGTACCAAATTGGATGATTGAATATCACATTATGTATTCAGATTAATAATTCAGTCTTTTGAGAGCCCTAAAGTATATTTTTAATAAATAGAAAACTCTGTCCTTCCGTTACTCTCCTTCCGTTACCGAACAGTGAAGCAATTAACTTTTTGTAATTAATATACCAATATACATATTTTTTTCAAATAAGTGTTGTAATACTCTTAAAAAATAAGGGAATGGACTATGAGCCAATATTTCACGATAGTCCTCTTAACTTCACAGAGATTGGATCATAACTAAAGGACTTGAAAGTCCATGTCCATTTTGCCGTCCTTCCGTTACCGGCCTCATTAGTGTCCATATCTAACAAACGTAATGTAAAACAACATATTTAAAAAATAGGAAATCAATCAAAGTTGTCCCACCAAGAGTCTCAGAAATGTAATTTACAATGATAAATCATAAGCAGGATTCTAGAATTATTTGATTTAATTTCAAAAATTGCGTCTGAATGTCCTTCCGTTACCGTGGAATTGCCCTACAACAGTATACTGTGTGCGCTCAGGGACAATTAAACAAAATCTGCATGGAACAGGGGAGGGGATAGCTCTTCTATACATCAGTCTATACGCCAGACAAGCCATGAATGCACTGCCTATGAACGAGATCGACGTCCCTCAAGACCTGGAGGTCTTGTGGGTTAGTTCCCGACCTCCCAGACTACCGCGTGCAGCACCCAAGCTTGTATTTGGTGTGGTCTATCACCCCCAGGCAGCAATACAGCTGCTGCTCTCACGGACCATATCACTCGCGCAATAGACATCATTTTAACAGACAATCCAGACACCGGCGTATTCATACTTGGCGACTTCAACGAATTGAACCTTGAAGCTTTGCCAAACACATTCTCGCAGATGGTAAAAGCTCCAACACGAGGTGAAAACATCCTAGATAAAATATACTCCAACCTAAGTGATCGCTACAAAGAAGCTCAAATACTACACCCACTTGCTATGAGTGACCACAATTGCGTATCCTTAAAACCTCATGATCACACAACTCTCCGCAACGCTACTCGCAAGTTTCAAGTTCGTCCAATGCCAGATAGCAAGATACGTGAATACGGCCGGTGGATAACCGATCATGACTGGTCGGAAATCCACAATGCTGATGACGTTGACGACAAATGTACTTTGTTCTACGATACGTTGCACTCATCAATTGAAAAATACTTTCCTAAGCAACTGGTAAAACTACACAGCGAAGATAAAGAGTGGATGACGCCTAGAATCAAGTCCCTAATAGATAAAAGACAGAAAGCCTTCTCCGATGGCAATACAACCCTTTTGAAGCGAATCAGAAATAAAGTTAAACGCGAAATCGAGCAGAGAACAAAAACATACCATAATGACCGACTGAAGCGTATGAAGAAAAACAACCCATCACAGTGGTTCAAACAAATCCGTCTTATGAGCGGCGGCGCACCGAATCGAAACGATATAAGTGTTCCTGACATTGAACCAACTGATCATGCTGCGATAGCCGAAGCCATCGCAGAGCAGTTCCTCTCAGTGGCACAAGACATCCCCCCACTCAACACCGAGGAACTTCCAGCTTATCTTCCATCTCGGCCAAGCCGCGAAATTAATCCATGGGAGGTATTCAATTTGCTGCAGAAAGTCAAAACAAACAAATCGTGTGGACCAGATGAAATCTCTTCAAGATTCATTCGTTTATTCTCCTACGAACTCTCAATACCACTTACTAGTATCTACAATGCATCATACCAACAACAAAAACTCCCTCATCAATGGAAAAAAGCCAACATAATACCTATCCCTAAGTCAAACCCTGCATCGGTTGAAAACCTGCGTCCCATCGCTC
>JBAMJV010007729.1:0-10000 GCA_037951105.1 Echinarachnius parma | reverse complement strand
GGTGACTGTCTGTTTTTTCCAAAGGACATTTCGGCCATAGCTTGCCTTGTCATTGCCTTTTTGTAGACGACGATGTCTCGTCTAGTCTCGTAGTAGTCGGAACAATGTGTGAGCTATAAGTCATGCAATGAGCTTATCTGCATATATACAACATAAAGAGAAATAGCCAAGCTGAGCATACTGCATGTGTCTGTGGCGTGCACATCTAAAATTAGTACAATGTATTGTAAAAACCTAATACTGGGGGGGGGGGGGGGGGGTGGGGGGTAGTCGTATAATTTTTGAGGCTGAGACCAAGTACCTTCAACAAAAATTAGACTGAGACCAGGTCCGGTTCAAAATTATGAGGCCAAGACCAAGGACATTGGTTGAGAATCCTGTAATCTGGGGGGGGGGGGGGGGGTAGTTGTAGAAAACAGAGACCGAGAATTTTCTACATTTTCGAGACCGAGACCATGTCCGGTCCAAAGTTTTCGAGGCCGAGACCAAGACCATTTGTTGAGAATCCTGTTACCGAGGGTGGGGGGGGGGGGGGGGGGGGGGGGGAGGTAGTCGTACACAATTTTCTAAGCCGAGACCAGGTTTCTTCGCACTTTCATCGATACACCATCGATAAGGACAGTCGAGACTGCTAAAATGTGGTCTCAAGACCAGTTACAATTTAAAAAGGGGGGGGGGGTTCAAATCCCACAAAACAGTAATTCTTTGGTCAAAGTGGTACGCCTATGCTACTGTATGCGGTAGGTCTAAGAGAGTGACGTGCAGCTCTGCATGTGCTGACAGGTGACTGGAAACAGTAGAGTTGTACACAGGCTAGCACTCATGTCAGCTGACATGAGTGCTGGCCTGTGACTGTGTACAACTCTACAGCATACGAATGAATTACTTAAATATTTTTGAGACATTTGAAAAAGTTACTCTTCGACTTTGTTTTTTCTTTGATGATATTGTTATTTCATGGCACTTTATTAAGAGATAAATTAGGCATACACTTTTGAGACCATTTACTTTAGAGATGCATTGCCTCTTGCAGTGGAGTACCCAGGATTTGTTCAAGTGGGGATTATTTTGTTAGCCAAAACTCAATGACCCATGGTTATTTTGAAATCCAAACACCACCATCAGCGGGAACTGTGCGATTTTTCACATGCAATTATATGGTGAATGTCTGTCTGTTTCAAAAGGAAATTATATTTCTGCCATAGCTCACCTTTTCGTCAACGACGATGTCTAGTCTCATCTTATAGTCACATGGATTTGAAGAGCCAGGACAATGCGTGAGCTCAATGTCGACGCCATGAGCTTATCTGCAAATATAAAACAAATAGTCGTAGATAATTTTTGAAGCCGAGACCAAGTACCTTAACAATTTTCGAGACCAAGACCACATCTACAACCGTAACTCGCGTGGTGCGGGAAGTTTGTGGGAAATACATGGCAGTCATCCAGATAGCAGCAACACTTCCGAGACGGATCACGGCTGACCACTCATCAGTTTTTTGATTGCCCAAAATTGCAGATTTCTCCTTTTTCCGACATTTGAAGAATAATTTGGACCATTTCGGTAAGTTCAAATAATTGTATCATTTTTAGGGCCAGTCATGATTGATTTTGCTGAATTTAGGTTCAGAATTTAGCGTGAAAATTTGACAAACTTTTTCTGTACTGGCCCACATTGTTCCCCTACAGGGCAGCATAGCTCTGCTCCCTTGTGTGTTAAGTAACACATCTGGTTCATTGATTAATCATTAATAGCCCGGTCACATATCAAGGGATGGCGCAAACGGATGTCAAACGGAGAGTTACATTTTCCATCCGTTCTATACGCTTCTTGTCCGTTCCTTGTCCGGTGATGTACATTGTTCTATGTTTTGTACATGAAGCAATGAAGACGACTTTTATCACCAGATAATTTTATTTCGCAAATTGTCTATTCGTTAGGCATACGTTTCCGATATCCGTTGATATCTGACCGGGCCATAAAGTCGTATATCTGACCGGGCCATAAAGTCGTCAAAATGGTTCAAATTTTGACAAAATACTACATCAGACCATCAATGAATAAGACAAAGGTGGGCTAGTACCTTAGCATCCGCTTACTGTCCTCATGATTAATGTACGTATGATTGGTCTGGATTCATGATCGGTTGATCCAGAAAACTTTTTATAAGTTCATTTACAAACAAAATATGTAAGGTGTGGGACTGTAATATGTGGGCTTCCCAGTAAAGTATGACGATATCTAAGTCACTTACTCTTGTCTTGATTATTTTGAAATCCCAGCACAGCCATCATCCATCAGCTGAAATCTGCCATTTGTCACTTGATAGTTCATGATTAATATCTTTTCTCGAAAGAATGTCGTATAAAATCATAATTTCTGCCTGTAACTCGCAAGTGTCGAGCGTTCAGTGCCGAGAAGACGCTCATGACTCAGGCTAGGCTAGCCTATCCGATAGGCGTCGGGCTTTTTGGCAAGTACTAATCGCTAATATGGAGACGGACAACCAGCGAGCCCGACCCGAGCGCGAAGCGCGAGCGTCCTATCATCAGGTCCGTGAACTCAATCATTATTCATATCATGTGTATTGTATGTGTGACGAGTGTATTTTCATGCATGATTCATAAGCCTTGCATGTAGCCTATCTAATAGGCATCGTGCTGTCTGGCAGGTTCTACGGCAGTGTACTACCGCGATGCCTAGTTTGAGCGTGCAGCGCGAAGCCTATCACCAGTGATGAACGTGAAAAGTTTTTATTTTGTTTATTTGCCTTGATTTACATTGATTCTTCGTAGCATTTCTACGAACCCCCCCGCAAAGCTATTTTATGAATATTTATGTGACATGGACCAAAATAGGCCAATGAGCGATGATGCTGTAACGTCATACGAACTCTGCAAGACTGCAGTGCATGCAGTGGTACGGTCAGAGAACTCGTGCAGTTACACACAGTCACACACAATCTCACACAGCACAGTGCGCCATGCGCTATGCGACGTCTCTCTCTTCCTCTCTCTCTCTCTCACACAATTTATCTCTGACTACGGGAACTGGTTGGTCTGAGTGCAAAGTTTATGGCGATTTCAGAATCATGAAGGGAATGGGTTAAAGTTTAGGCCATAAATTGCGGTCGGTACAAGCGACTCTGTTACTTCACGTCATACATACAATAAACATATATGAATAATGATGAGTAAATGACTGATGATAGGCGGATGCGCTCCGCGCATCGGGTTCGAGATCACCGGTTTTTCGTCTCCATAACGCGATTAGTACTTGCCAGAAAGCTCAGACGCATATCGGATAGGCTACCTTGCATGTGAACTCGGCCACAGCGCACAGCGCGTTAGTCTAGTTATAGACCCTCGGAAATTGATCTCCGCCACCCCGAAAAGCGCTGCTAAAAACGAGAGATCTGTCACGCGATTAATGATGAATAGATCTCTCGTTTTTAGCAGTGCTTTTCTGGGTCGCGGAAATCAATTTCCGAGGGTCTAGAACTAGACTAACAGCACGTGTACAAAGTAAATGGCGCACTGTGCTGTGGGTGACTGTGTGCGACTGGCCGAGTTCTACACTGCATGCACTACGCTAGGTATACGGAGTTCATATGACGTTTACAGCCTCATCGCTCATTGGCCTATTTTGGTCCATGTCACATAAATATTCATGAAAGAGCTTTGCAGGGGGTTCGTAGATTTTCTACGAACGAAACAAAGTAAATAAAAGAAAGTTAACTGTTCGCATTCACGAGTGACGATAGGCGTTGGGATGGGGTTGGGGATCGCTGGTTGTTTCGTCCCCATAACGCGATTAGTACTTGCTAGACAGCCCGACGCCTATCGGAAAAGGCTAAGGCTAGGCCGGACCAGCACTAGTTCCATTGATCTCTAGATGTGCTTGTGTTATCCTTTATGGTTGAATGAGTAAGGGCAGTATGTGTGCTCTGCTACGTTCTGTTGATTTTCATGCAATTCTAGCATTTTGACATCAATGAGTTAGGAGCAACTACGCAAAATGGCGAATTGCAATACGCCGGAAGTATATAATTCACAACGTTTAGGGTTATTAAATCATATAATATCACCCACATGGCCATTTACATATAATATTACCGAGATGGGTTTGCCCATTCTATTCCCACATGACACCCATGTGGGCATTTACATATATTACCCAGATGGGTTTGCCCATTCCGTTCCCATATGACACCCACATGGGCAGTTACTTATCTTACCCAGATGGGTTTGCCCATTTAATTTACATATGACACCCACATGGGCATTTACATATATTACCCAGATGGGTTTGCCCATTCTATTCCGACATGACACCCATATGGGTATTTATATATATTACCCAGATGGGTATGCCCATTCCGTTCCCATATGATACCCACATGGGCATTTACTTATCTTACCCAGAAAGGTCTCCCCAGTTCATTCCCATATGATATGCATATGGGCAATTACCTATCTTACCCAGATGGCTTTGCCCATTCTATTCCTATATGATACCCACATGGGCATTTATTTATCTTACCCAGATAGGTTTGCCCAGTTCAATCCCATATGATATCCATATGGGCAATTTGATATCGTACCCAGATGGCTTTGCCCATTTCATTCCCATATGGAACCCACATGGGCAATTCATTATTTTACCCAGATAGGTTTGCCCAGTTCATTCCCATATGATATGCATATGGGCAATTTGATATCGTACCCAGATGGGTTTGCCCATTTCATTTCCGTATGACACCCATATGGGCAATTGCATATCGTACCCAGATGGGTTTGCCCATTTAATTTACATATGATATGCATATGGGCATTTACATATCTTACCCAGATGGGTTTGCCCATTTCATTCCCATATGAAACCCACATGTGAATTGATTTATCTTACCCAGATAGGTTTGCCAAGTTCATTCCCATATTATATCAATATGGGCAATTACATATTGTACCCAGATGGGTGTTCCCATTTCATTCCCATATGGGCAATTATTTAACTTACCCAGATAGGTTTGCCCAGTTCATTACCATATGACACCCACATGGGCATTTACATATATTACCCAGATGGGTTTGCCCATTTAATTTACATATGGTATGCATATGGGCATGTACATATCTTACCCAGATGGGTTTGCCCATTTCATTCCCATATGAAACCCAAATGGGAATTTATTTATTTTACCCAGATAGGTTTGCCCAGTTCATTCCCATATGATATACATATGGGCAATTACATATCTTACCCAGATGGGTTTGCCCATTTCATTCCCATATGGAACCCACATGGGCATTTACTTATCTTACCCAGATGGATTTGCCCATTCCATGCCCATATGACACCCACATGGGCATTTACATATATTACCCAGATGGGTTTGCCCATTCTATTCCCACATGACACCCACATGGGCAATTACATATCTTACCCAGATGGGTTTGCCCATTTCATTCCCATATGGAACCCACATGGGCATTTACTTATCTTACCCAGATGGATTTGCCCATTCCATGCCCATATGACACCCACATTGGCATTTACATATATTACCCAGATGGGTTTGCCTATTCTATTCCCACATGACACCCATATGGGCATTACCCAGATGGGTTTGCCCAGTTCATTCCCATATGATACCCACATGGGCCGGCCCATTTAATAACCCATATGGGTTTACCCATATGGGTCCCATGAACGATACATATGGGATTCCCCCTGGCCCAGATGGCCCAGCTGGCCCGAATGATGCCCATATGGGTCCCATATGGGCATGTTACCTGGACATTGTGTCACTCATAGCGCCCTAAAACAAAAACTGCACGACCAAAATGACTGTTCGTGGTATCGTTTCTCATCGGTAAAGACACCCTATCCGATGCACATAATCATGTTGTTACTATATTTTGGGAAGTGCCACGTTCCTGTTTTGGGGCCACCCTGTACAGGGTGGCCCCAAAAAGTGGAACGGGATATGCTTCCTGTAACAAAGAAACACAATTGACTAGTTTCACAGAATAGATAATCTTTTACAAAGAATAA
Organism: Echinarachnius parma; assembly: GCA_037951105.1. Lineage (NCBI taxonomy): Eukaryota > Metazoa > Echinodermata > Echinoidea > Clypeasteroida > Echinarachniidae > Echinarachnius > Echinarachnius parma. The sequence continues at coordinate 3,942 of JBAMJV010007729.1, read as the reverse complement.
ATTAAACCAAAAACTGTAATTTTGTTTTGTTCTGGGGCGTCTTTAGTAACACTGTGTCAAGTTCCAATTCAGGTTCTAAAGAGTCGACAAATCACTCTACCTGCCCGTCATATATCATAAAGCAACTGTTAATTCGTACATTGTTAATGTATATTCGGCTGTGTAACACATATACCGATGTTGACCAACATGACCAAGAGAAGGAACATTGCCGGGGTGCGTTTAAATTTCCTGTAATTACTAAAATCGCGCGATTAACAGTATACCGAAAACGTTCTCTTAATATGTCTATAATTGCTTGTAAATATCGTCATCTCAAGAAAAAATGTATGACGTTTATTAAAATCGTATTCGAGGTCTAAATGAACGTCGCACTTCTTGACTCGAGATTGCGGTATTCAAAAGCCAAAAAGACATATTCGCTTAAAAATGAACGTTCACGGTATTTTTTTTATACCAGACATGCTAGACGGGAAAATGGGGAGGGTTGAAAATGATGTGGGGGATGATAACACTTTATTGGGGTCTTGCCTTTCTTTGCCAATGTTGAGCATATCAGACAATGTACTAGCGGGTCTAGCGATCACTCGGTCAATAAATAATAACTAGCTCATTGTGTGTTCTTTTTTTATTGTCAACTAGGGTTAACTTGTATGATTATAATTGGGTTAACCCTTTATAAAAGGAAAATGGAATATATAAGCCTTCATCTTCTAGACTCACAGTCAATATAGTATGATTGCTAAAATATTTGCCATCACTCATTTCAGTGGCGTATAAAAAAAAGTCAATAATTTATTTTATTTATTTATTTATTTTATTTTATTTTTAAATTTTTTTTTTGGGGGGGGAAGGGGGCAGAACGAATTCTACATCACCACCAGGTATAGTGTAATGAGTGAAATTTGAGCATGAGGTGAGTGTCAACTTTTCAAGGGAGCGAAGCAACCAAGCACGAGGGTTCGAAGTGACTGAGCAGGTGTGAGGGGCATAGGCGTACCCAGTGGGAAGGGGGGGGGGGGAGGGGTTCGGGGGTTCAAATTGTAATTTAGCGGTCTCCACTGTCATTTTCGGTGGTCTCCGTCTCGAAAAGTGAAAAGAACCCTGGCCTCTGCCTCGAAAATGTCGAATATTGTTATTGTTTTCTACAACAACCACCCCTAATGATGATTTACACTAAGGTGAAGTAAAGCCTGACAATAATATTCTTCCCCGCCTCCACTCCCCTATCCCTATCATTTCACCCAGACCGATTCGTTTTTCATAATTGCTGGGTTACCCCCCCCCCCCCCCCCCCCACCCCCAATGCATGGATGTACGCGGAGGGAGGCACTTTTCATTTTTCCTTCTGTTTTTAAGTAAGGCAAATTATTGCTAATTATTGCCCACCCCCCCCCCCCCCCCTCCCCCCCGTCTTTGCCCCCTCCATCTAGAAATACAATTAACACTAATTGGTTCCTACCCCTTGATGGATCGAAACTGGCTACGCCAGTGATAAAATGTATAGAGGGAGAGATTTCCATATAATATCAAAATCTCGAAACCCACACACACCCCCAGACAACGTTAACGTAACTTAGGCTGACCCCCCCCCCCCAAAAAAAAAAAAACCAGGCCTGCTCCATGGTCACCCCCCCCCCCCCCCCCCCCCCATTTTCCTCTATAAAGTTATTTGCATGTGGGTAGAATATGTTACATTTTTCTCTGAGCTCTCTTTATGGAGAAAGATAGATGAATTAATGGGGGTGAGGATGTGGAAGGGGATACTTTTCCAGGACTTGATATTCTCATTGGTTAGCCATGGTAATCCATAATACTTTATCCATATTCAAAGACAAAATTAAGCAGATCATTCTTGTACTTGACAAAAATAATTTACAGATTAACAAAAAGAGCTAGTTACGTTTAGCTTGTTTTAATACAAGCTAAACTTTATAGAGCAACGATGACCCAAATTAGATTATTATCATATGGCAGAAATCATTTAAAATCTGACGTACATTTATGATCTAAAATCGTTCTAAAAAGTGTAAATTCAACAATTCAAACACTGCTCAACTTTGGACGTAAGTTATATAAGTAATTGTAGGGCTAATGAATAAACAAGAGTCAATTTATTATCACTGAATCTTGATCTCACCTAATTGGATATAACTTGGAAAAATAACATTATACAAACTTTCAAAGCCTAGCTAGGTCCATTGGAAATACGGCATATATTAATATAAACATATAGCCTTATAGGTCATGGAGGGTGTTTCACAAAGCAATATTTTGTCATCATGACAAATTTGTCATAATGACAGATTTTTATGGTGATTACATACTCTTCAATCTATTCACATTATTAATGCTTACCCTGCACTGGCATAACATAAAGCAGTTGCTCCACGCTGATCTCGTTGTGAGATGTCTTCTCCCGATTGGATCAGGTCCTTAACGCTGGAGAGATTGCCCCTAATCGCTGCCGTTAACAATGCCATACCTTTAAAAAAATGATATTAATGTTTAGTGTAGGTTTTCTTGTAACATTGTCAAAGTCCAAGAAAACGCAAACTTCTAGCATGTCTAGTGGTTCCTATATTACATCTTTGTATTCCAATTACCGTTTATTTCGTGGAATAGGTTTCGGTTTTCCAAATGTCTCTGTTGTAATATTGGAGAGTTATAAGTTGAAAGTCTCCCGTCTAACCACACGACAATCGTACGTTCGATGCCCAACCAATCACATTAACATGTAAGGAAATACATTTCCATCCACAACTACTCCAACCACTACCAATCAGTCCTTCTACTTCTACTTCTACCACCATCACCATCGCCACTACAGCAACCACCACTACAACAACAACTACTAAAATTACTACAAGTATTACTACTACTACTACTACTACTACTACTACTACTACTACTACTACTACTACTACTACTACTACTACTACTACTACAACAACAACAACTACTACTACTACTACTACTACTACTACTACTACTACTACTACTACTACTACTACTACTACTACAACTACTACTACTACCAGTACTACTACTACTACTACTACTACTACTACCCAGGTAGCAAGCCAACGTTGGACCAACGTTGGAAACTTGCAAACTCGTTGGAACTCGTTGGACGTTGGACAGACTCGTTGGACCAACGTTGGATCAACATCGGTAACTCGCAGTAAAAAGGACGTTGGACAATCTCGTTGGACCAACGTTGGATCAACATCGGTAACTCGCAGTGAAATGGACGTTGGACAATCTCGTTGGACCAACGTTGGATCAACATCGGTAACTCGCAGTGAAATGGACGTTGGACAATCTCGTTGGACCAACGTTGGATCAACATCGGTAACTCGCAGTGAAATGGACGTTGGACAATCTCGTTGGACCAACGTTGGATCAACATCGGTAACTCGCAGTGAAATGGACGTTGGACAATCTCGTTGGACCAACGTTGGATCAACATCGGTAACTCGCAGATAAAATGGACGTTGGACAATCTCGTTGGAGCAACGTTGGATCAACATCGGTAACTCGCAGTGAAATGGACGTTGGACAATCTCGTTGGACTAACGTTGGATCAACATCGGTAACTCGCAGTGAAATGGACGTTGGACAATCTCGTTGGACCAACGTTGGATCAACATCGGTAACTCGCAGTGAAATGGACGTTGGACAAAGTGAAATGGACGTTGGACAATCTCGTTGGACCAACGTTGGATCAACATCGGTAACTCGCAGTGAAATGGACGTTGGACAATCTCGTTGGACCAACGTTGGATCAACATCGGTAACTCGCAGTGAAATGGACGTTGGACAATCTCGTTGGACCAACGTTGGATCAACATCGGTAACTCGCAGTGAAATGGACGTTGGACAATCTCGTTGGACCAACGTTGGATCAACATCGGTAACTCGCAGTGAAATGGACGTTGG
>JBAMJV010007728.1:0-44264 GCA_037951105.1 Echinarachnius parma | reverse complement strand
GCAACAATAGTGATGTTGTTCCCGTACAAGTAAATGCTCTATGGCTAATTTAGTCGCTAACTTCAATCATTCAATCTCCTATTGTTACGTCACGGCGCATTGCGGTTTTTTAAATACCCGTATTATTTACGCCTGTCTGACACCTACGTATAGCTATCGGGATTTAAATTATACTAAACACAACAAAAAGAGTAAGTCCCCCCTAAAATAATGTATCTTTTTAACAAATAGGGTTTGAGTAACATAACTTGGCAGGATTGTTTCTAAACTTATTGGCTAACGTCTCCGTGAAAATGAACTTGATCCGCCATGCCATGCATGAGTGAGCACACATTAAAGGCAAAAATGTGTCCTTTTCAAAAGTCACAATTTTGCAAAAATGTCTCTTTTCAAAAGTCACAATTTTGCCTTTAAAGTGTGTTCACTCACGCATGATTAGACGGACCAATTTTATTTTCACACAGAAGTTAGTCAATAAATGTATAGTAGGAACAATCCTGCCGAGTTATTTTGCTCAAAACCTTTTCGTTAAAAATTATGTTATTTGATTAAAGGGGACTTATTTTTGTTTTGGATTTAATTGATCAGTATTATTGAAATAAACAACAAAAAAGTAAGTCCCCTCCTGATTAAAATAACGTAACTCTTTAACAAAAATGTTTTGAGCAACATAAATCGGCAGGATTGTTCCCACACTTATTGACTACCTTCTGTGTGAAATTGGTCCATCGAGTCATGCATGAGTGAGCACACATCAAAGGAAAGATTGTCACTTTGTGTGCTCACTCATGCATGACTCGATGAACCAATTTCATTTTCACACAGAAGTTAGTCAAAAAGTGTAGGAACAATCCTGCAGAGTTATTTTGCTCAAAACATTTTTTGTTAAAAAGTTACGCTATTTTGATTAGGGGGGACTTACTTTTTTGTTGTGTTTATGAATTATGAATGATGCAATCTTTTGTACATGTAATAAACACAACAAAAACAGTAAGCCCCCCCCCCCCCCAATCAAAATAGCGTAACTTTTTAACGAAAAGGTATTGAGCAAAATAGCCTGGCAGGATTGTTTCTACACTTGTTGACTAACTTATGTGTGAAAATGAAATTGGTTCATCGAGTCATGCATGAGTGAGCACACAAAGTGACAATCTTTCCTTTGATGTGTGCTCACTCATGCATGACTCGATGGACCAATTTCATTTTCACACAGAAGTTAGTCAATAAGTGTAGGAACAATCCTGCAGAGTTATTTTGCTCAAAACATTTTTGTTACGTTATTTTAATTAGGAGGGGACTTTTTTTTTTTTGAGTTTATTTCAACAATACTGATTAATTAAATCCAACAAAAAAATAAGTCCCCCTTAATCAAGTAACATAACTTTTTAACGAAAAGGTTTTGAGCAAAATAACTCGGCAGGATTGTTCCTACATTTATTTACTAACTTATGTGTGAAAATGAAATTGGTCCGTCTAGTCATGCGTGAGTGAACACACTTTAAAGGCAAAATGTTCACTTTTTTACTCTTGTGACTTTTGAGTGACATTTTTGCCTTTAATGTGTGCTCACTCATGCATGGCATGGCGGTTCAAGGTCATTTTCACGGAGACGTTAGCCAATAAGTTTAGAAACAATCCTGCCAAGTTATGTTGCTCAAACCCTATTTAAAAAGTTACGCTATTTTGTTTAGGGGGGGGGGGGACCTTACTTTTTTTGTTGTGTTTAGTATATTTCAGATGGGTCGGGATTTTTCTGTCTGACACCGCCTACTTTTTACTAAGTCAGTGCTTGATAAATCGCACTTACTACCGTCATAGCTGCATCGAACAACAAGCAATATGCGCGCCATTTTTGCAATGTTAGTGTGCATTCAGCTGTGTGCCGAGAGAATGGGAATAGTTGATATGAAAGGCAGGAAGTGCGATTTTATCCGCAGTGACTTCGTAAAAAATGGCAAAAAATGGGAACCCGACATGGTCTCACTTAAGACGTCCTACAACAAAAACTACTTGTCCAAAATTACTCTTCTTGGTATCGTTTTTCATTGGAAAGGGACACTCTATCCGATGGACATACTCATATTGTTGCTTTATTTTGGGAAGTGCCCCGTTCCGTTTTTTGGGTCCACCCTGTATAATGCTAAATCACATTTATTGGCCGATATATAGTTTCTTCACAATTATCATCATTCATATAATGTATTTTATATTTCTGAAACCAAAATATATATATTTTTTTTTTTTGGGGGGGGGGGGGGGGGGGATAAAAAAAAAAGGCCACCCCCCCCCCCCCCCCCCCGTGATCGACGCCCATGGTAAACAGGTTCCTAACATCATGTACTCTGCATAGAACCACACTTAGTCGCCACTATAAGCAAGTTGGCTGCTATATAGCCTGGTGGACCCTTAGACAAGTTTGACTTTACAAACTTACGCCGATTCTATAACTATCGTATGTAAATGAACGCAACGCAAGATTTTTTTAAAAACGTCTTCGTGAAACGTTATTGCCAAATTTGACATGTTATTGTTATTACGGAAGTGTACCCCTTTTATAGCCCATACAAATATGTTTTTAAGGACTGCCTACTATTTTTTTAAGGACTGCCTTAAAATATGTTTTTAAGGACTGCCTTAATGGCCCGGTCGCGAGTCAGATATCAACGGATATTGGAAACGTATAGACAATTTGCGAAATTAAATTATCCGGTGATGAAAGTCGTCTCCATTGCTTCATGTACAAAACATAGAACAACGTACATCACTGGACAAGAAACGTATAGAACGGATGGAAAATTTAGCTCTCCGTTTGACATCCGTTTGCGCAATCCGTTGATATGTGACCGGGCTATAAAATATGTTTAACTATAGAGAGTGCTCTCATGGAGTGCATACCTCCGGCAACGCTCGAACACACTTAAACCCCTTTTTAATTGAGGAAAATAGTCGCGGTAACGTCCGGGACGTTTGTCAGGATGACATTCTACCGCGTTTGTATTAAAAAGGTCCAATCGCGGTAACGTCCTGACAACAGCGCGGTAGGATTCAACCTAGTCGGGCCTAGGGTAATAGCGAGGTAACGTCAGGATGTTGTCAGGATGTTAAGCTGATAAACATTGTATTAAAAAGCGCGCAGAACGTTACCCGGGTAGATGACGTCATGGCCGTAAAAAATGTAAACATTGCAGCGATCGCGTTTTGGATCGGGAACATGTGGTACTCTTGTAAACAAGGTTGCCAATTTAAACTGCTGTAAGTTCACACACAAACACTATTCCACATACTCCTAATTGTAGACTTAAATTTGCCCAAATAATACAAGTTATAATACTATGAATATAACAATTGGAAGTTTAACAAATCTAAAATTTGATAAGTACAACAGCTCACTCCAGGGTACATAGATCTACGTGTGCGCATTATTCATCGCTGATCATAAAATTATCTTCAGCTCATGCAATATCCCAACACGTGTATCAGCGAGATTTAACTAGAATTATTTGTTCCTGAATTCTACTCTACCGTGCGCTCCCGATCCGATTGCCTGTTGTTAGGGATGCCGCTGGACTTCCGTACGTGGTCGACCCTTTTTTGCTGCCGTGGCGCGCACGTGTGCGTACGTTTTCCTTGATATGATTTCTCGATCTTTGCATAGCACAAACTCTTCAAAATCGCCTAATTTGTCACACTTAAATACTTCTTTTTGTAAATAAATGAATATAAAATAAAATACTATAATTATTACAGAAAAGGATAATAAGAAAAGTAAACTTACAAAAGACAGGATTCGCGAGGATTGATCCGATGCATTTCAGGGATAATCCATTGTTCCGAGGATAGCAGCCCGTCAGCATGTACTTTGCCCCAAATAATTGGTGGCGGTATTCAAAATTTCAGTTGATCCCCATGGCACTACATAATGCCAACTCTAAAAAATCTGGTTTGGGGATCAGCGTGTAGAGCTCGATAGTATGTCTATTCAGACCCTTGCGCATTTTCAAGTTCCAACTCTATACGATTTGAGAAGAAAAAAACTTCATATTTTTTTTATTTTTTTTATTTTGATGATGCGCAAGTATGGGTCTATTGTTAATTTTTTTCCTGATTTTTTGAGATACTTAACATCAAAAAAGGTTAAAGATTGGCCATTCCCCCCCTAAAAAACAGATATTTTAATAGACTAGTGACTCAGGAGACACCCGATGTTGTTGTTGTTATTGGCTTCGTATAGTCTCTTCCAAGGCGCATATATAATTACGGTATGTGTTCATTTTAAGCAGATATACACAAGTGAATGGGGATTGTGTTGCAGTGTTAAGTTGAAAATAAATCATGTGTCTGAGTACTCAGACTACTGTCTAGACCAATTCGGAGAAGCTTGGGTCCAAAGTACAAACATGTGCTGTGTACTGTATGTATACAGATTTTGTTCCCCCTGCCAGACAATGGCTAATATTATGGGGCCCTGTTTTGTAACTAGTGTGTATTGTGTCTGTGTGTGTGTGTTGGTGTGTATGTGCATAATAGGTATATGGTGTGTGTCAGCATAGACTTGAATTGTAAGTCTATAGCTATGGTGTGAGAGAGCTAGAGGGGAAGAGAGAGAGAGAGGGAAGAAGAGATTGTATGGTAGTGGTGTACTGATCTACGGGTAGTACTATGTATGCACTTCGCTGCGCGGCGTGTGTCGTCATGTTCAAGTGTAAAAGTTCAGAATGAGACTAGCTACGTCACTGGGTCTCAAACTACTAAAAGTTACGTTGAGAAGGGGCCAGGCTGCGCGCACGCAAACAAAAAAAGGGTCGTTTTTGATCAAACTTTGAAGCTTAATATCTCTGGAATTATAAGCCCGAATGACTTCAAATTTGGTGAGTGTTCATGTTTGTGTATTTTCATCACAGTCTAGCTCATAGTTAGTCACATTTGTGATTAATTAAAAAGATAATTTTTGTGATCGGCATCCCTACTGTTGTATACCCGATATGAATTGACCGTCAAAATTTCCCGCGCTAACGTATACCAGCGCGCGCCGATTAGCAGCCGGTCGCACGATGAGAGAGGTGCGGTTGCTATAGTAACCTACCCGGGTGACTCGGAGAAAAACTTTTGATTAAAAACCTGCACAACCTCTCGCTGCGTGTTTTACGACCTGACCTCCTACTGTTTTTATCGAAATCTCACTCGGGTAAAAGCGAGGTAGAAAACACGTTCTCCAATTAAAAAAGGGGTTTAACACACGAACAAACACAGGGGCGTAGACAACGGGGGGATGAGGGGGATGCATCCCCCCCACCTCACAAGGTGGGGGGGGGGGGGGGGGATGACATGTACAATCATCCCCCCCAGGTTTTAGGGAAGGATATATTTTGTTTGTGTGTAGCTGTATACGAGTGGGAAAGAAAACATAAGTTGTATGAGCTAAGACTTGTTAATTCTAACGTTAAAAAGGTAATTTATACATCAACTTTCAATTTTTGCTGCGCGCTTCGCGCGCGAACAGATTATCTCAGTTTGTTGTGTAACTTGCGTATGGTCAGGGGTGAGTATTTCTTTTCTGTATACCGGGCCACGTAGTTCCAGTGTAGGCTGGCATTACTCTGGCTACTTGTGTGACGTGCACCAAATGTCACCATTTCAAGTATATAAATGCAAAATCTTCTCCGTGGGAGGGGGATACCCCCTCCCAAACCCTCCCTATTTGGCCCTGCCCCAGCCCTCGGTAGCTTCGCCCCTCGGGACTCATTCTTGGCAATAGGCTTAGTTGTTGGATCATACATAATGTGGCATAATTATGGTGATGTTGGAACTGTGTATGATGCTAAATATAAATACAATATTTGTGTTGGGGTGCATATGTGTCAATTATTTGTTTTCTTCATGAAAATATATTTAACATTTCTGGACGATCAAATCATGACACGCTTTCCCAGATACAGTCAATGTTAAGTCCGAATTTCCTATCTAGGTAAGCACCAGATTGCACTATTACAAGTCCAAAAATGCAAAATCTCCCTACCGTGGGAGGGGGACACCCCCTCCCACAACCTCCCCCCCGCTCAGTCACTTCGCTCCCTGTGTTGAGGTGCATATTTATTCGTGTGTCAATTATTTGTTTTATCGTGAAAATATATTTAAAATTTCTGGTCGATCAAATCATATCACGCTTTCTCAGATACAGTCAATGTTAAGTCCGAATTTCCTATCTAGGTAAGCACCAGATTGCACTATTTCAAGTCCAAAAATGCAAAATCTCCTTACCGTGGGAGGGGGGACACCCCCTCCCACACCCTCCCCCCGCTCAGTCACTTCACTCCCACGACCATCTTAACATCTACCCCCCCCCCCCCCCCCTGAGAGGACCCACTGAGAGAAAAATTGGTCTTGGTCCGGTGAACGGCAAATCATCCCCCCCAGGTGTAAGAACCTGTCTACGCACTGAACAAACATGACCGAAAACTAACCTCCTTGAGGAGGTATTGATGCTACAATCATGAAATCACACACAAACACACGTACATAAAGGTTTAAATAATCAACTCGCCCTAAATTACAATCAACGTCTATGTACAAAAAAAACAACAACATGCAACCTTGGAAATGCAAGTAGACAAACAGAAAAATACAATATGTCAATAACGAGACTTTTATTATTTTCAATTAATTTGATGACATTGTATACGACAAAGGAACTGGGGAAATATAAAATCAGAATTATTTGGTTAAGAACACATAACATGAACTTCTCTCAAAAGGTAACTTGTATTTAACTGGGATATTTTAATCTGTATTTCCTTACTGCTTTCCCCATACATCGAATGTGCCAACTGCAATTCGAATAATTCATTGGCGTTGGTAAAAATAATTATGTGTCTTAAATGTCATTATGTCAGCATATCAGAAATTGTACTAGCTCCGACTTCAGATGTAGGCAAGTCCCAAATGTACACATTCAGACAAATCAATGAGCAAAGAGTATAAGGCTTTGAGGAAAATCTGAACCTAGACCTCCGGACTACTAGATTAATACTCTAACCACTCATCTGCAAACAATATTTTGATGGTGGTACCAAAATTACAGTATGTTTGAAAGATTGTGAACAAAATATTACATTGCATGCATAATCAATGTTATAATGGATGTAACACTTACATGAAATATAACAGATTGCGTGGAAGCCACATATGAACAGATGTGCGGGCGGGGGGGGGGGGGGGGGCATCATGTGGTGTATATCGATGGGGGGGGGGCACGTACCCCTACCCCAATTATTTAAAATAACCCTAACCCTAAATAACCTGATGAGGCATGTGCCCCCTCTGAGACGACGGAGAGGGAAATGGCATCTCTGATACAACCACAGCCTGTCAATCCACGTAATGATGAGGACATGAGTCTGATGATGCCTCCGTTGAACTTGACGAACAACCAGTCGAGGTACCACAAACGCTACACATTGACCCTGCACCGGACGCACATGACGCGATACCACGGACACAACACACTGACCCTGCACCGGACGCACATGACGCGATACCACCACGCACACAACACAGCGATAATCCACCCAGCACCAGCAGCAGGAAATCCTTCTATGAAATCAGACCACTACCAAAAGTGGACCGTCCATCCACTCACCCTACAAGGAAGCGACGTAAGCAACAGTGGGGGGAGCTGACTACAGAGCTATACTAAAAAGAAGTACAGGATACAGATAACAAAGTGTGAACCCAAACAAAGCCAAAGGCAAAGCAAAGGCACAGCCTAAAGGAAGATCTGCCTCTAGTAAAGAAAAAGTAAAGGCAAAGGGTAAAAATAAAGCCATCGCGATCGCTGATGAAGAGAACCCGGACAATTACTGCACGTATTGTGTAGGTTACAGAAATAGCTTTACGATAACTTGTTTGATTTGTGACGTCAGAAGCGAGAGTTTTGCTTGGTAATTAGTTATTTGCCGTAAGAATTATAGAGTAATTAAGATTTAAAGCATGTTTTCTTATGAGGTTATATTTCAAGTAAGTGCTTATTATTGTTTTGTTCATTTGTGTGTTTTGCAGATCGAACGGCTAATTCAGAAGGCTCAGAATAAAGTCAAGAAGCCCGTCTCGTGACAATGCTGTAGTTCGTGTTATTCTGTCGACTCTTGGTTCACCCTTAACATTAGTTCGATATCTCCCTTGAGAAGGATTCGAGATGAGTAAGCTGAGCCAGCCTGGCTATGAAAAAACCCTCGCGCAGGCACAAGAAAGGACTGCTAGCCGGATAGCAAAGATGGTAGCCATTCCGATGAACAGGCCATCGCAGACGAGCAGGCTGCTCGCCACGAAGATAATACGCGATAATACGAAGATAATACGCGATTCCGCGATGAAGAGTTTGTGCAGATGATATCAGCCCTCACGCTTCCGCTAGTCAGGTTGCCAGCAGGACCAGTTCAAGGATGAGGGCTATGGCACGGAGGGCCGCTCTGGAGGCAGAGGCAGCTGCGCTACAAGAACAGCAAGAGCTGGAGCTGGAGGAGATGAAGCTTCGCCAGAAGAAGGTGCAGCTTATGATGAGGACAAACCTGATAATAGCTGCAGCCGAGGAGCAGGTGTATGCTGACTTCGTGGACATGAAATCGCAATTGAAATCCAGCCATAGCCTTGTCAAGCAACAGAATGTAGCCAAGCCTTCAGAAAAGTGTGACAGTACGCTTACATACCCAGTAAGCCATCAAGAACCGGAGTCTCCCAAGACATTGCCACCCGAGCCTGTCAAGAAAGCCACATCATTGGAGCTGGAGCTCGTCAAGATGCTTCATGAAGGCCAACAGCAGCAGCAGCGCTTGTTTGAGTCAATGATTCCTTCAATAATGGACTAAAGAGATTGTTTCAAGATGAGGAAGACCACACTCTTAATAGTCAAATGTTTGACTATGTTTCCTAGTCAGTAGAAATTGACTGGAAATCTATTCGTATTGACGGGATATCTAGTTATTTTTCAATGCAGTTGCCCCCGTAACTAAAACAACCTAGTCAAATAGTTGAATGGATTTCCTAGTCAATCAAATTTGACTGGAAATCCAGTCGTATCAATTTGACGACACGAAAACGGTTGTTTTACATCTACCTTAGATAATTGTATGGTCTAGATTTTAAATCATTATTTAAGGTGATCCGTATATATATAAACCTAAGTTTCTGTAATCAATGGTGATAATGCACGGCGTCAGAGACGCCGACCAGTTAAATGTTAAGTACGTTCTGTTGATGAAAATTTGGGGGGGGGGGGGGGGGGAAAGAAAAAGAAATTAAAAAAATAATATATTTTTTTTTTCTGTGTTTTTTTCTGTTCTTTTGTTTTATTTATGTTATTGATTGTTTGTTATTTATGTGAATAATTTTACATTATTCATGTTCATACTTGATATATAGACAAGAGGAAGGATGTGTGGCAACATCTGAACACTATTATTGCAAAATGTACCATAGATAGTTTGCCTACATTGTAGACTGCAGAGTTCTGAATGGATCAAGGCACAAAATAATTAAGAAAACCAAGTCTAAATGGGGTTGAATATGAACACATGCTAAACAATACAACTCAAAAGACACAATTCAACTCATTGTGTTTTTACTTTTCTTCCTTATTTACCACAGAACACGAGATAGACGAAGAGGCATTTGCACTTCTACATAGTGAACCTGAGCTTCTGAAAGAGCTGGTCCCGATGGCAGGACCCAGGCTGAAGTTGAAGAAATGCCTACAACAGGTGATATGAGGCTTCATTTGACATGGGTTTTATTTACCCAAAGTGTGGAGACCTGATAATTGGTAGAACAACAAATCTTATCTGGCACCTTAGAAATTTCCGCAGTTGCATGTACGGTCATAGATTTAATGAACTGATAATTTGCAGTCAAGATGGGTGTCAGAAAACATTTGATGCTTTTGTTACTACTTTTAGTAGCCATCTCCGGAATTGCCACGAAAATGACGTACTTCAACCATTACTGCCACCTGATCATGAAAATCAAAATCAAAATCATGGAGAAGCATATCACGGAATGGATCAGGTTGATGTGGAAAATCCTGAGCCAGCTGCAGATGATCAAGATTACTTTTTAGATGACAATGAAAATGGTGAACTGTGGGATGAGTTCAGACCAGAGGAGATTGAAGAAAGAGCTGCTTCCATAGTGGCTGAACTACTGGCTTCAAGCAGCGTTGTGCAGCCAACTTTTACAAGCGTTGTAGGTAGCGTTTCTCAATTGACAACTGATATTGTCAATTTTCTACAAAGGAAAACAAAGGAGTTTGCTGCAAGGAAAGGTATTCTTCCAGAAGATCCGGAATTAGAAAATTTTATGCAGCATTTTGAATCACCACATATTAGCAATCTATTTGGAAAACTTACTGCAGCTTACAAGCTGAAAAAATACTTTCAAACTTGCAAAGTCTTCATCAACCCACATGAAGTTCCGCTGGGCATTGCATACCTTCCGTGTCATAATTCATTTACAGGAAATGTCAAGCAAACACTGAAACGTATAACCTTCCAGTACATTCCCGTCGAGAACCTTTTGAAAGAGCTACTAGAAAACGAACATTTGCGGCTTCTAAAGGAAACCCATAAACCAAGTGAGGATGGTGTTTTGCGTGATTTTCATGACGGAAGTTTGTGCAAAGGCTGCCAACTCTTATCACCAGAAAGAACTATCAAGTTGGTGCTCTATATAGATGACTTTGAGGTTTGCGACCCACCGAGTCCTAAAGCCGGCATACATAAATTGGGCGCTGTGTACTTTTCCATCTTAGATGTACCACCATTGAAATCTTTTAAAAATAAATTGAAATTTGTTTTATTACCTGGTATGTAAGTTTTAATCTTGACAATTTTTATATTCTTATATAATTATTTTATAATAGTATAATTCAAATTTCTATGTATCTTATATTTGCGTTATGTCTCGGTGTTATTTTATGTATGACAATGTAACTTTAACTTTATTGAAATCTATTGTAATTTTAATCCATATTTTATCTAGGGATCATACCCATAAGTTTTCATCAAAACATCATCTGATCCCTCCACATTCATTAACTTTTTCCATTCTCTTGTCTCTTTGTTTACTTATGTTTTACTGTATTATACTTCATGCTTTTCTTGTATTTTGTTTTAATGATTTGTGGAATAAAAAAGACAATTCCCCAGGGGAATTGTATTGAATTGAAATGTCGATCTGCATTGAGCAATATTTTTCTGCTTAAAGGTATGGTGACAAGAAAACTGCCTCAAAATTGGGTTTTACTGTATCTAAGGTAGATTTTCATGAAGATTACTAATACAAACATATTTTCCTCGTGGGAAAACCCGGTAAAATAAAAAAATCAACTTGTAAATTCACTTTCGGAACCCCCGTAAAAAAACTGAGTCCCGGGCAAACAAAAAATGACGTCATCTTTGTGACGTCACCTGCAGGCAATCGCAGTTTAGCTCGGTCATAGACGTACACGCTGAGTGCAATACTCACGTTGACACAGAGATATATTTCCATTTGTTTCAATATTTGCAAACATTTGTTCAGGTTTATATCATGGACGATATACACTCAGATGTGTAGCTGCATCCTGCTACAATTCATTTCTTAGCAATTCTTAAGCATTTTCAGTAAAACCTCAATTTACAAGCAAAAACGAGTTTGTTTTACAAGCAAGTCATAGGCTCTACATGTAAACAATGCACATTCCTCTGCGTTGCGGTCTGCATGTGATGTCATGAATCGGGTGACACGTGCGCACATTCCCGCTCTGCTATAAATGACTTTTTTTAGGAGCATGGAACGCCGATGCGTAATAAAGCAAAAAAGTTGCATGAAATTTACCTTTTTTTCCCAACTTAAGGATTTCTTTGAAAAAAAGAGTGTGGTATATCAATAAAGGCACATATTTAAAGCTATAAACCTGAATCAAAGCCGGGATTACCCCCCTCCTTTAAACATGTCCCATAAACATTACTAGTTTATAACACCCTGTGATGCCCCTGTCAACATGGTCCTATTTTTGGACTATTAATCAATGACTTGAAGCATTTGAGCATGGACTAGAAATTAACAATAATGAATTACATAGAGAGCAAAGCAAGAGAAGCCGAAGGAAGTGATGGGTGATGGGATCGCCGTACAGGGCATAATCAGCCTGTAGACAAACCGCTTCCTTCGTCCCGAGAACCATCAGTTTACTCTAGGTCGTCCACGGACCGTGGGAGTGTTGGAGGTGGGTTTAGATCGGTCCACGGCGGAAGCCACTTGGAACCGCCAGATGGTCCTCCTTGAAGCCATCGCCAACCTAGGGCTGGTGGGGAAGGTAATCGTGCTGCATCTGCGGGGGGCAGCACGAGACCCTGAGGGAGTTGGGGTACATGCACTGTGTCGTGCAGTACTCCAACGCAGATGCAGCCGATTCCAGCGCCTCCACCTGCACTTTTGCTCGACAAATGTGCAGGAGATCATTGAGTCACGTGTACACGTTATATGCGCCATTGTCAGCATGGATCGTTTTTTAGCTAAACAAGGGCCGTTCCCTGGCTCTTCAAAAAGTCTGACGAATCCACCAAAAGAGGATAAGGAAAGCAAAAAAACAAAGAAAAAGGTAGTTCAAAAAGAGAAGACGATCCTCGCGTGGAAAAAGGAGTGGGTAGGAGTGGAGAGGAAGGGTGGCCCGAGTAGGAAACTGAACATATTTTGTAAAGCTTGTCGGGAAATATCGGCGAAAATTAATTGACATAATTTTACTCATTGTGCGACTGTTTGAGTGTTACCGTCAGTGTCAGAGTGATGATTGAAATTTGTGTGATGAGGATGACGATTGCTTTTGTTCAAACATTTGTCTGATTTCTTGTTGAAGGTGAATGACGGATCACGGATGGATTAAAGTGGATCATTGTACTATTTTAGTGCTTGTGAAAATGCAATTATGACATGACCATGATGACAATAGGAATGTTGATGAATTGGTATATTTAGTGTCTCCCAAATTGGAGCGAAGGTGGGAAGGCCCCTACCTTATTCTGAATCGACTGTCTGATGTGACGTGCCGAATACAGCCAAGTGCGAACGCCAGGAAGAAGGTAGTCCATGTCGACCAACTCAAAGCCTTCCAAGGTGAACCACTTCAGTCATGGGTAGCTCAAGCTGGAGGAGGCCGTGATGCATACTTAAATGTGCCGGAACATCACGACCAACCCACCATGAATGCCCCCGTCGAAAAAGGCGACACTCATCTTGATCCTTCAGAGCCATCCACCCAACTTGGTCCAGGCGATCAAATTAGTACTCCAGGTTCCCAGGGGAATGGTCACTTCGAAGCCACTGTTTCTTTTGATTCCCCAGGCCCTGCTCCCCCATCAAACCCTGATGAACCTGATGCCCCAGCCTCACCATGGATGGCTGATCCCCCATCAACTCCCATCGCTGCGCCTAGAAGGAACCCCCCGAGAGACCGTCAAATTCCTGCCAGATATAGAGAGTAGCTGGGAGCCATGCCTGGAGGACATTGGGTGCCGCCAGGAGGGATGAAATGACGTTCTATACACAGCTACAAATTTCTCATCCCCCTCATTTAAAGGGTGTTCCTTTTTTCATTTCTCCCAAAATCTGCAGGACGCAAAGATGGACCGAAAGTCTGCTGCCCAGACCTTAAAATGCTACACGTGCCAACGATACTTCAGCCAGAAACGGAGCCTGGACCGCCACGTACGGCAGGAACATAGTTATAATAAGCAGAGGCATCACTGAAGGAAATGCTCCAGCAGCTACACCCGCCGAGATGGTCTGCTGGCTCATATTCGGAGGACCCACCAGCGCAGCCCCAGCCGTGACCGCCGCCCAGAAGGCCACTCCCGCCAGGCGCGAAGCAGCCGTTCCCGGACGCGGGCCCCATCCATGCATTCCGTGCCCCAAGCTAGCGAGGCCCCCCATAAGCAGACCACCCCGCACGACCCAGTCCCAGAAGCCCCAGACGGCCATCAGAGTCCGGCCTTCGACGTAATGGTGTCGCCTGCCACAGTGAATGCGGTGAGCTTCCCTCCCCCTGGGCCTAAAGGGAAGGACTTGGGAATGCTACGGAGAATGATGGAGGAAGACACGGAATCTGACTCCGAGGACCCCGCCCCTACAGCACCCCCGGCCGTGACTGGGAGCCCGGCTATCCGGCGAGTGCGGGTGGGGGCACCAGTAGAGCCTATTCCAAAAGAGGCGATCCTAGAGAACCGATGCGTCAGAGTGGCGGAGAAGTCTACACAACGCCACTACGGGCCAGGAGGAAGTAAATCAGAGGAGACCCAAGAGCGTGAGTACGAGGTGGTAATCCTTCATGCCGGCTCCCGGACCGCGCCTCAAGGCCGCCCACACACCCGGGTTCATAGGTTGCAAGGGGAAGCAGCGGGAGAGGCACTCTCCATGGATGAACTGGCCAAGGTGATGGCAGGCCGCGTCACCAGAATAACTGAAAGAAAGACCAAGTCCATCTTCCAAGCGGAGGCGGTGGTATACAAGGAAGAAGAGATCAGGGAATACGCCCTTGATTTAAAGGCCGCTATCGACTTGTCATAACGAACTCCATACAAGAACTTTAAACTGTTTTTAAAGTCATCCGTTGTCTTTGAATTACATGAACTTTTAGACTGGATAAATTAAGGACATCCCGTCGTCCTGAATTTAGCAGAATTGTTATAGTATAAGTTTTAAAGACATCCTGTTGTCTTTGAATTATAAGAACTTTAATTTTATGTTTTCAGGACATTCCGTCGTCCTTAAACTATTGAACATTCGGACTTTAATGATTCAAGGACATCCCGTTGTCCTTTTATAAGAACTCACGTTTTAAGAAGTTAAAGACAATATTTTGTTCATTATAAGTGTTCATAACAGCTTTTATAAATTGTTTGTTATACCCATGTTTTAATTATTGTTGTTTTTATGCACATTATCTCTTTTGAGTTTTAAGAAACCTTGACAGATTACAATATAATGTGTATTTGTATATTTATGTATTAAGTTATGTTATAAGTAGTAAATGAAACATGACCATTGATGATGCAACGTTTTATCTTCATGTATATATCGCCTTTAATAATTGTTTCGTGGTGCCAAAGAGAGGAAACCTCAAAATGTTACGAGACTATTTGTATTTTTATATGCTAAAGTGTGATAAAACGTAACCTACCTCTGATTATGCAACTTGTTAATTGTATTTGTATTTTAGGTTTGTTTATGTTCATGATTATTGTTTTCGGCGACACTGATACCTTGAAATGTGTAACCGTGTGCTAGAAAATTCATGGTGCTTGGAAGTTATTAATCTTAGTGTTGGAGTCTGCCTCCGACAGTGTTTAGGTTTAGATATTATGTAGTACAGTTGATTTATTATGTTTGAAATGCCAGTGCTGTGACCGTTCGGCTACCATTTGTTCTGTGTACATAGATAACTTGTACGACCTTGCATGTGGTCAATGAGCAGTAGTTTTGCTAGGTGTATTGTTCAAGTTGTGTAAATATAAGCTATGATCATTATGTTTATTTATCTTTTGTTGGTAAACGACCAGTTAACAGTTTTGATTGGGTAGTTACGGGACAAGACCCTTCAGCGTATACATGTTTTCTTGAACCATTTGAAACATTGATGTTGTTTGTTGTTTTCATTTAAGTTTTTTAGATCATTGTTTTGGTGTCAGTTAGAATTTCGTCTTTGCATTGACCGGTTTAAGTCCGAAGACGGACTTATCTTGGGAGAGGGTTATGTGACGAAATTGTAACTGTGACTTCAGTTGTTCGTAGTCCTTTAATTGTACCGTTGTAAATTGCATCGTCGCAGATATGAAAAGGGTTGTACCGTATTGCATGTTGCGAGCTGATGTACATTGTGGACAGGGCAAATTTATCGTGTATCATAGAGTAGTGTAAGATTGTGTATCTAGCTTGTTTTGTAATATGTGTATATTTGTAATGTGTACGCGTCGCTTGATGTGAGCTTGGTGTAGCTGGCTAGCGATCTCCACACACTGATCCGACGTCGTACGTGGATCGATATCGGGTTGCGGTGTGTGGAAGAGTCACGTCATAGTTATATCTGGGCAGTTGGTATAAGGCCGTGGATAAGACAAGACGTGTGTGCGAAGTAGCTGGCTGCACCGAGACGAGGCGCGAAGTAGAGATCGGCTGTACAAGCGTTAATTTTAGGAGCTGTCCTCTAGCAAGAATAAAGGCAAGTGTCAATATAAATAACGGCAAACTTCTGGTGTGATGTGTATGATTGTGGGAAAGTCAGCTGCTAATCCCTAGGGTGTCCAAAGAACCCAACGGGTTGTGGTTGTCGGGTGAGTCCGGCAATTGGCTGTGGTGAGAGAAGAGACCCGGAGCGAATCCCGTTGCAATATCATGGATTCTGTGGCCAGTAGAAACATGGAGAAGCACCCCCTTCGTCCAGGCGTATGTGGTCCAATGTGTTCGAACAACTGTTCCCTTTTCAGTGAGGAGAGCAGAAATGAAATATAGATGTCATATTGGGCCATGCCCTACATTCAGCGCAGGCAATGGTTGGCAGACAGTATCATCATAACGCCTGTTCATCGAAGGACCGTACAGTCAGTAAGACGGACACATTCTAGAAAATACACTCTAATGCTTAACGGTACACAAACAGGTGTCTGCGAAAGATTCCTCCTGCAAACTCTAGGCTTCACCAGTGACAGAATCTTAACTGAGGTTGTTCAGAAGATGGAGAAATCACTGATCCATGCAACAGAATGGGATAATCGTGGGAGGGCCCCCAATCCCCATATTATAGATACTGCCCCCATCAGGCAACATATCGAGTCATTCCACCCCCAAATAAATCATTACCGTAGGGAGCATGCTCCAAACGTCCGATATTTGCCAAGAGATGTTACTGTTAAGGCTATGTACAGCCTGTTTTGCCAGAAACACCCAGCGTTCTGCGGGGTAGAAACTTACCGCAGAACATTAAAAGATATGCACATATCGAATGCAATGCCACAAGAGAAGTGTTCTCAATGTGAGGACTACAAGAACCGTAACGAACCCACATCAACTGAGGGAGACGCGTCCACTTTGCACAAGATGAAGGCGCAAGGGGCAAAGGAGCAGTATGATGAAGATATGTCGCGAGAATATCCTGATGACGAGATGGCATTCTCTATGGATATGCAAAAGGTTCTAATTCTACCTCGCATGCCATCTAGTAAGGAGGCATTTTTTCTTAGCCGGCTCGTAGTTTTCAATGAGACCTTTGCACAGTTGGGTGCCAACAAGAGATTAAGCTACTGCGTGTTCTGGAACGAGTCAATTGCTGGAAGATGTGCCGAGGATGTCTCAAATGCAGTGCATGCCCTCCTTCGAGCAAATCGAGACATACGGAAGTTCATATTTTGGTGCGACAACTGCGGGCCACAAAACAAGAACTATGTTCTTTTCACAATGCTAGCAACGGTTGTAAATGATCCATCTATTGGCTGTGAACAGATCACATTCAAGTACCTGACCAGGGGTCACACCCACTATGCGGCAGATTCAGTATATGGGAACATCGAGCAGAGGCTCAGGAAGAAAGGTGACATCTTCGACTATGAAGATCTTCTTGACACTGTGAAGAGCGCGCAAAACAGCCTTGAAGTCATTAAAATGCCTGTAAATGATTTCTCTGACTGGTCTTCAGGCAAGAGGTAACCAAAGATCTTTTCAAGTTGACTGGACTCAACATCGTGTGACATCCACTTATCATCCACAATCAAACGGGTTGGATGAGCATTTAAACCAGAAGAGTTAATTGCAATAAGGATGTATCAGACTCCTTTTAGGTACCAGATAGCTCAGCATTCCTTAACAGGCTAATAACCTTTTTACTGATGTTCAATAAGCAAATTGATATGAGATTTTCTTCTTGAGGTAACTTTTTGCTAATTCTTCACCTTCAACCAAGAATTAACAAAAAAGGTGAACAAATTAGATGCTTTGCTGAGGACATGAGGAAATGTAAATAATTGTGTTGATACAACTAAATATTAGACTATTTTTGGAACAAAATCTAAAGACATTTCTGACATTGTATCAAACTCAAACTGACATTGTTTCAAAGTAAAATGGCTTTCATTGTTCCTATTTCAGAATGGGATGCATGGAGATAATCATAACTGACAATGGCAGGGAGCTCTGTAATCAACTTAACAACAAGCTTTTCAAGTTGACAGGCACACACCATTGTGTGATATCTGCTTACCATTCGTTATCAAACGGATCGGATGAGCGGTTTAATCAAACACTCCAACAGGCTCTCCTGAAGAGGGGAATTGCTACTGTGAGATACTGTTTGGGTAGGGGACTGCACAACATCCCTCACCAAGCTATTCAAGAACTCAGAACACAGCTGCATCTGCAAACTCAAAGCATCAGAAATGCCAAGCAAGTGTTTGATCAACGATTGGAACCTCAGGAGGTTGATAATGGCACAGTCTATGCCTGCATGAACTCACCCTTCTGCTACAAATGCATGTTGTCTTCTTCCAAGCCAGCATTGGAGATTGAACAGTACACACCCAAGCTTTGCAGGAGAATCAAAGATGGCTTCTACAGATATCAAACACAATGTTCTCTCTCAAAAATTCATGTCGGTGAGATGGAGAGAATTACCAGTAACCAGTAAATTCCTCAAAGTAGCCAGCGATTACTTGGAGAAGAGAGTTGATCATTATCCAGAAGTTTGCAATGACTCTGTATGGTGCAAAGGATCAGGTTGTAACTACTGTTGATGCTGAACGGTTGTATCTCTTCTTCCACATGGGTCGAGACTCTGATCACATGCCTCCCAGCAGCGACGCAGTTCATCAAAACATCCAGAGAACAGCATATTAGGCATTTGCCCATTCCAACCAGTCTAGTACTTAGTAAAACATACCAATTTCAGTCAATACGGTGCATGATATTTTGTGATGTTTCAACTCATATCATATTACACTCTTTGTCTTGTTATCTCCCTTTAGGGGGCCAGGTGTGGGGAAATACTCTGAAGAGGGATTATCATCCACAACCACCAACCAAATTATGGGGATGAAAACAAGAGAACCCGAGTCTGCCCCAGTACCAGTGTACATCACTGTGCCCATCTTCTCAAGAAAGTTGGCATAGTTTCGATTTTGGAGTGTTGGCCACAATCAAACATGAGCAAGGAAAGCTTCAGGTGTGCAGTTTGATGGACCAAGACTTCATCCATGATGCAAAGAAGCTGATCAATCCGTTAGATCACCCAAGGCGTGAGCTCAATGTAGATGGAAAGATGATACATATCTCTGATTTGGAGCTGGTGTTATCAAGATGTAGACAACTAGAACATGGATTAAGAATGGGTGACGTGACCAGAGACGATCGTTAAAACTGGGAATCGGTACAGCGTCTGTCCTTCCCTAAGGTACGCGAGTGCTTGCGGTCCTTACAAAACTGTGATGCAAAACCTGTGAATACCGTAGGTACTGCAACATATTTGGATTTTGTGTGGAGATACATTGAAATCTTCTTTTCATGCTGCATGCATATGTGGTCAATTTGTTTCAGTCTGTGGAGAGAATGGATCGTAAAAACGTATGGATCAATGACAGCATCAATTAATTTTGTTTCAAAGGAGACCTACACAGATTTTGTTCTGAGCTGCCACTTTGTTGTCCTAATTATCACAGCTACACGAGATTTCATGCCTGGTAATCCAGTTCTTCTACATCGCACAGGATCTGACGAATGTGAGGACTATTTTAGCGAGAACGGGTCATTTGTTATGAACAAACACATGTATACATTTGTGATATATGCCCAACAACCTGGGAAGTATGAATGGATTACAGGAAATACACAGCGACCCCTAAGGTCCTGTAATGTATTCGCCTTTCATGTATTTTATGTTTGAGCGCCCTCTGATGACGAAGCAGCGCAATAAAGGCACTTGCCATTCTCGTACTGGAACAAGTGGGTCATGCTTCCTTTGTGCTTGTCACATTACAGATTAATTATCGATATCTTACATGGTGTCAGGAGTAATACATCGTGAAAAATGGCTGGACTGAAGCCCCCGGGACCCTTATCACTGCAGGAAGGAATTGGAAGGAATGGATAAGGGCCTTAAAAATCTATGAGACAGCGATAGAACTGGCAAGCAAGACAGAGGGGATATGATGTGCCACATTTTTACACGTGGCAGGGCCCAACAGATCCACGAAACATTGCAATTCGCTCCGGATGAGAGAGACAAAATCGAAATGAAATTAGCAGTTATAGTGCTCAGAAATCGCCAGCGCGCAATTATGTTATGCCCCACCCTAATGACACCCAAACGATGCAAGCGGGGAAAAGCTTGACCCCACGCATCAGCGACACAGCCCAGAGGCTCAAGTCTGTGGCATTTACTGCGAAAGTAATACAGGATAATATCGAGCTCTTTGATGGACTAGGGAGGCCAAACGGTCACGAATATCTGGCAGATAGGATTGGATCGTAAAAACCCATGGATCAATGACAGCATCAATTAATTTTGTTTCAAAGGAGACCTACACAGATATTGTTCTGAGCTGCCACTTTGTTGTCCTACTTTTCACAGCTACACAAGATTTCACGCCTGGTAATCCCATTCTTCTACATCGCACAGGATCTGAGGAATATGAGGACTATTTTAGCGAGAACGGGTCATTTGTTATGAACAAACACACATATACATTTGGTGATATGCTAAACAACCTGGGGAGGATGACCCAATTACAAGAAATTTACAGTGACCCTGCAGGTCCTACAATACCGAAGGCCCCCAAAAAGCAAGAAAAGATATGGCACAAGGGTAACATTGTTCCACCAGAATTGCCCAACCTAACATTATACCCGTCAGATGCAGAGGTGTCATGTGCCTGGCAGAGAGGATTGGAGATGCCTTATGATTCCTCTTGTGCTTGGAGAGAAGAACATGCTGTATGTCTGTAACAAAGAGCCAGTAGGACCAACTCCATGCAACCATCGTCTTCAAGGGAGGAGTGCTGCAGACCAATGATATCACCCTGTGGCTGGATGGGTCGGAGATCTGCCGCAACTCAGGTGTAGGGCCTGCCTTTGTCACAATGTTTGCTGCGATTTACATTTATTGCATTGAGTATACCCAAGGCAAGGGAGAAACACCGTGTACTTCCTCCAACAGCACATCGCGGGCCTAGGTCTGGAAAAGGCAATACAAAAGAAAGTGCAACATTGTTCAGTAGTTGCCTTACCACCCAGTTCAGATTCCTAGACTCATCATATATTTTTTTTTTTTGCAAATGCACATGCAGTGCAGTGGGGAAGTGAAGTTGTTGTTCACACCCTACACCTGTACCTCGACGTTGATAGTAGATGAGTTCGAGAACACTTTGATAACGTGTCAGTTTGATCATGCCCACAGTTATCTACAAGAAGGGGGGGGGGGGGGGAAGGGAAGATGGGCTCTGGATAGACTAATTTCATGAACCTGCTTGAAGCAGACTTACCAACACAGTACCAAAAGGACGCTAGGTGTTGTATCTTTGGCATAGATTGGTGTGAACCTCATCAGCCCTTTAAAGGAATAGTGAAATGGAAATAAGTACAAAGTAACTCTGAATGACTATTACATAAAATGGATGGAAGCTGCAGCACTGCCTGACAAATCGGCTACAGGAGTTGCTAGTTGGCAGGGAATTTTGCAAACAAAAGAATGACTATTATAAAGAGAAATATTTACAAATTAAGGTTTACTCAGGACGGAGTGATTTGATCATATACCTGCCAGAAGCTGACTTACAACACAGTGTAAGGAGAAGCCACGCATCAACATCAAACTCAACCGCAGATAGCATCAATGATCTGATGGACTAATACTGACTGAGAGAAGGTTAAGGAGTCGACTGGGAAGCATGGAGCAAAGGAGAGCTAAGGCAAGAACAGACTATACTGCACTTAGTTCAGGAGAGGGAGTCCGTCAAACAATGGAGACACTCCATCCTCTGAGAGGCGGATACTACAACCGCTACAGCTCTGTTTTAACCCGTTCCCAACGAGTTTATGAAATCCCCATAGACTTCATACACGACCCACTCGGTTCCCGTAGTCAAGCCAATTCGCAATCTCGGCGTGCATTGCATTGTGGGTCTATGTCAAAGGTCATTGGAGATAAACAAACTCCGTAGCCCGCGCCCATGACTACTATTATAATACTCGTGTGTCCAACGTAAACAGTGACAATATTACGCAGAAATTTACCTTTTACGTTCAGAAATCAGTATTTAGCACTGTTTAACCAAGAAAATGGAGGCAAATGGGATGGAAAATGAACCCCAGCTTACCTTGGAAGAAATAAAACTTTGGAAAGTGGACGCTTTAAAGGAATTTCTTCGCATAAGAGGACTAAAAACGACGGGTTTGAAGGCGGATCTGCAAGCGTTAGTTTACAGCGCAGTGCAATTTGGATACAGTGTGAAACCAAGCAAAGTTGAAGAACGATCACGGTCAAAACAGTATGCAAAATTGTTATTCATAAAAGGGAAACACATTCCAGATCCTTTGGTGGACCTGAAAAGGATGGAGTGAAGTTTTGGCCACCCGTTAGCTATTTTGAGATAGCAGAGTGGCTGTTGAACGAGGCTCCCTGCCCCAGTGAACCAAGTAAGATGAAACGGAAATCGCGCGGTACTACAAGACCAAAAACATTGCAAGAAAGACTACTCTCAGATTACAAAGAGGGAAAAGCCTTCTCTTACTTCAACAGCAAGTGGCTCCACGAAATATTTTACCACCCAATTTCAATGGAAAGTGAAGTTTGTGTGGTGAAAGCAAAATGTGGGTTGCCATTGACAAGTCCATCCGGAAAAATCTACAGTGCCTATTGTAGTTGCTTTGCTGGGTAAGAGTAATATTGATACCTCCATGTATATTAGTAGAGTTAATGAAATAAATAAACAAAAATATCCTTGGTCAATTAATCTTTTCAGATTCCCAACGAGTTTATGAAATCCCCATAGACTTTATACTCGACCCACTCGGTTCCCGTAGTAAAGGGTTTAAAAGGGAAATAATCATATGAAGAGACGGTACAGGAGTCTGCATTGGGAAGCGGGAAGCACGGCAGGAATGAAGCAGGGACAAAATAAACTGTTTTCAGATCTGGAGACAAAATAGTCACACCATGGAGACACTCCGTCTTCCAGATGGCCGTTGTTATACATGCTACAGTTATTGCAACAAACTCTTTACTTTCATACATTTTTGGGGTGAAACAAACAGCAACTATTTTAGAGAGTGAAGATGACAAGTGTGGAGCAGTCTCAACAGAAATGGGAAGACGATGCACTGATTGAGGAAATATTGACCATGGAGAAATTGATTTGATGGACAGGAGACTCATATGAAATTACACGAGTTCAAAGTTTCAAACAACATGCATTGTAGGGAATATTATAATGTGACTAATTTAAAATTTCAGATGGTCAAATAATCTGCATATACCTTGGACATCGTACTCTGTAAAATATCTACCTGTATAAAGTACATCTAAGGCACCAACAAATGGTATTATACTGGTAGAAATGTTCTCAATTCAAAAGCAGAGTCGTATTAAATAAGCAACTATAAAAAGAAAGAAAACAATTAAATTGTATCTATTCCTTGAATTAAACAAGGTAAAGTAAAGTAGACATAAGAGCTTATAGCTAAGTGGTCAGAGCACTCGTCTAGCAAATAACAAGGTCTCAGTTTGGATTCCTGATGAAGCCCAATTTTCTTTGCTCTTTCTCATTTCTTCAACAATTATTTCAGGTCAGTTATTCTATGTTCAACTGTAGGCCTACTACACTTGTGACATACATGCTTTTCTGTACATAAATTGGTCTGTCATCATTCAGGTCACCTTATGTGCATGTATCATGCTTTGAACTTGCTTACCATTTGAATTCTTGAGTAATTATGTCACATAATTACAAAATTATGCAGAGAAAATGAAGTACTAGTACGTTTGAACCTCATTATAACAAGTTTTTTGATCATGATTTTTGGATCTTGCTATAACATGGAATGTAAAAAGATTGTACCAGTAATATATTACCTCGTATTTAAGTTTTGGGACCATTAGAGTAACCCTGATATATCAGATATCTTGTACAGAGATTATACCAGTAAATATTACCCCTTTTTCAGATCAGAGTGCTTTATAAGATGGTTCCACTGTATTATTCAAACCAGTACAAGTAGAAGAGGGTCCCACCCAATTATCACTTCATAATAGCCCATTGATACAAACATATTCACATTGTAAGTTGACATGGATTGCAATGCATGGTTTGTCATGTCCTATCTGCATGATGAAATAGTATTGATCATAACACTTTAAATTTCATATATTCTCATTCCACTGTATAATATGTGACCTCACACCACAAAACGACCAATAAGTCGTGTAAAATGATTGTGCTAATTTTTACATGACAGTAAAGTAGAAGTAAATACCTTTAAAATGGTATATAATTTGTCATATTTGGACTAAGCGAACCCTCCCAAAATGAGCAGCCAATATTTGGAACATGGCTGAATCAGTTTTAAAGTTAGGGAGAAAACAGGCCGTTTCAAAGATCAGCCTCCATTCAAGCACTGTAATCTGATCATATTTATTTGATTAAAAATCATATTTAAAGAGGATTTCTGATGCTCAACATTTCACAAAAGGTAGATTATGATACCCTCATTCAGGAAATACCAAAATCATGAATTTCATATTTTGAACAAAATTTGGCTATATCAGCTAATAACAGACAAACTACCACGGCGACATAACGGTCGTTTTGTGGTGTAAGGTCACATATGTGACCTGTCACCATAAAACCCTGATAAAGTCTACATTTTTTCAAAATTCAGATTTTGGTATTTCTAAAATCTTTGAAAATGTCAGCTTTCCATTGATGTATACATCATACTTCAGTAAAAATAGAAAAACAGTTAGAAATACAGCAAAGATATTGACACTATACTGACAAAGTCATCTTTTTCTCAGCTTCAATTTAGGCAGCTTTATAAGAGTTTTGTGGCAACAGTTCACCATAATTATACCATCTATGTTAACAGCAAACAAAGATATAAGTGCTTCCTTTACTTTGAAGACACGCTCAACAATGCACATTTCTCTTGTAACCCTAAAAGTGCCATGGTCTTAATCTCCAAGGGCCACCTTGATAAGAAGGCCAAAGTTAAAAGGCTACTTTGGGAATAACCAAAAAGATCAATTGAAAGGCATAATTTGCTTCACTCTTGAAGATTAGGGTATGAACTGAGAAAATAGACACATGTATGCATACAATGTCACCATACAATATAATGGGCATGGTTAATTACTGTAGTACCATTGCTATCAGGCGCTTAGTCCTGTAGGGGTAGCTTGCATGCACCACTAGTGTGCATGCAGTACTGACAAGGTCTTTGTTGTGGACTATCGGATCAGTTGTGGGGAAGACATCGGTCTTCATATGTCAGGCAAGGTCTTCATATGTCAGGCAAGCTCTTCACGATGTGCAACCACTAATGTTCCTCCTCATGTGTGCTGATGTGTGTACGTCATCAAGACTTCATCGTGCCCAGACACTGCAAAGTAAACCAAAAAAAAACTAGATGGATCTTCGATTGCGCGCAATCGAAAATTATGCCTCCGCTATCACGCGATTTTAATATCAAGCCCAAATTAACATGCACTGATTTAATTTTTAAAAATATTTTTCATATATTTTGAGTCCTATGACCTTGACCATATGACCCCAATCTTTGATGGCTCCCTAAAAAACATTCAGGTACCAAGTTTGATTGAAATCTGACATTTAGTTCTTGAGATTTTGGCATTACAAGCTTTTTTGCATGTATAATGAGTCCCGTGACCTTGACCTCAACCTCATGACCCCAACATTTTATAGCTATGTTGACTCTTTATGATACATTCAGGTACCGAGTTTGATTGAAATCTGACATTCAGTTCTTGAAATGTTGCCATTACAAGCCATTTTCGCATACATATTGAGTCCTGTGACCTTGACCTTTGACCTCATGACCCCCAAAATCTAATCAGATCAGTGGCACCCTGATATGTACACTCATACCAAGTTTGAAATTGATCCGTCAACCGGTTCTTGAGATATCGCAAGAACGAGGCTTTTTTGCACATACATTGAGTCCTGTGACCTTGACCTTTGACCTCATGAACCCCAAAATCTAATCAGATCATTGCCACCCCAATATCTACACTAATACCAAGTTTGAATTTGATCCGTCAACCAGTTCTTGAGATATCGCGAGAACGAGGCATTTTTGTATATATATTGAGTCCTGTGACCTTGACCTTTGACCTCATGACCCCTAAAATCTAATCAGATCATTGTCACCCCAATATGTACACTCATACCAAGTTTGAAATTGATCCGTCAACTGGTTCTTGAGATATCGCGAGAACGAAAACGGGACGTACGGACGGACGGACGGACGGATGGACGGACGGACAACCCGAAAACATAATGCCTCCGGCCACTTCGTTGGCGGAGGCATAACAAAACTTGCAGAGATCTGTTGCAATATATAATTATAAATGAAAAAAGAAATTTACAATTATATAATTTCCTTTATAGGAAATCACCTCTTCCTCAAGCCATTAGTTTAAGTTTGTAATTTCCTCATCCAATTTGACTGTGTGTGTATATATATGAATAAACGAAAATGTAATGAAATAATTAATGAATGAACAATTTTATGAAATTTACAAATGAGTACAAGGTCACTGAATCCTAGTCTCTTTCTCATTACATTTTCGTCCAAAATAATACAAATGTGCTAAGTTATAATGCAAACCAGAAAGTAAAGTGTGAAAAAACATGTATTCATGGTCTAAAAGATACTTACCAATCATATTACCTCGACCATGTCATCCAGATATTTGCAGATGCGAGTCTAGGATTCTTGCATCACTTTGCAGACAGCTTGATTATCAGTTCTCTAAGCTCTGTCCTTCTGCTGGTAACACTGGCTTGGGTCACTGCTTCATCTAATGAAACACTGCTCCCCTGTAAAAGCTGCTTGCAGAGATGTTCGGTGTTGCAGATCACAAACAACCCACAATCATACCCTGAAATGAATGACAAACGAAAAGGCAAACACATAAATATAAGAAACAAAACGTCTAAGAACTTTTTTTTTTACAGTTTCTGGTAACACTGGCTTGGGACCCAGCTTCATCTTATGAAACACTGCTCCCCTGTACTTGATGGTTGCAGAGATGTAAGGTGTTGGAGTTCACAAACAACTCACAATCATACCCTAAAACACTTGACAAAAAATCCCCCAAAAACATCTTGTTGGCTTATTTGTTTGTTAGTAACATGAATGCAACTGGGATATATCCCGTTTACTTGTAGATGTGAACTTTGCTTCAATTAGAATACTAGGCACCTTGTGTGGACAATGTGCACTGTTTTACTTTTATAACCAAATTGTCATTCCTCCCATGTTTCTTCACTTGGATTTAATGAATGGACATGCAGGATTGCCAAATTTAAGATTTCACCCACTATTGAGAATATGGGTCAATGCATTGGTGTAGTGTGGTTGAAGATCGAGGAGGGCATACTCTCAATATTTACTCTTTAATCTATATCATAAAGGATTTCCCCTGATGTTTTGTTTGTTTATGTCAAATTAGTGTATTACACAAACCATTTTGTTGTCGTGGTGAAGGCTCCTGGACAAAGGCTGCTGCTGTCTTGGTGTGGTCGACATGCGATTGCATCTTCTTCGCCATCTCCCTGGCAGTGTTCTCATTGTACGAGCCCATGGAGTCATAGTGCTTGAAGGCACCGTCTTTCCGTGAATACACCAACAGACTCCTGGAGATAAGAGTAGCAAGTGATAAGAACAATGAGAGAAGATTATTTGCTTATAATTTAGTGTTTTTTAAATTTCCCCTGCCCATTGGGACAAGATGCACATTTGTTTCTTTGGGACCTTGCACAGAAAATTAAAAACTGGCTGAACCATTACCTAATCAGGGAGGTGCAACTGATGGGGGAACAAATTATACACATTGGCTATCATTCAAAATGACGGGTAAACTTTAACATTCTTAGGTTTCAGTGAAGTTTTGTAATTAACCCGTTCATGAATTACTATTTGAATTTTGTACAACATTCAGCCTCCAATACACCAAAGCCTGATTATTTTGGGGACCAGCCCTGAATGGATTTATATCAATAAGATCATTTTGAGTGCATTGAATACACGTCAGTGCATCAAATACAGAGTTTTGACTAACCAATGTGATCCACCAACCGATGTCACAGAGCTGTTGTCATTGATGGCGAAGAAAACCAGCTGCTTACTGCCAAGGTCTAGAGACTCCACAAACATTCCTATCTCTGCATCTGCAATTTGAAGTTTGACATTGAAAAAAAAAACCACATTAAAGTACACATGTATGTCTGAATTTAAGTGCATTCTTGGCATGATGATCTCGTTCTAGATCACTCGTACACGTGTACATTACAAGTCTGTTGTGGGCCTCTGGCAATGCATCTAGACAATGCATATTTTGGTGTTCAAATCTTGTGCATACAATTGTCTAATATGTACATGTACACTGCACTGCCAGAAAATGTTGCATTTAACCTATTCCCCCCATTAAGTACAATTCTATTTCAAAATGAACCTTGCATACTTACATGTAAGTTGTTGCCCTGTTAAAAACATTTCAGGCAAGCTTTCAGGTTGAGGATCCACTTCATCTTGTAAACATTTTTTTGGTTTAAGAAAAACGGTTTGAGTCTTCAGCATTCTCTACCAAGATGTGCCCACAGCATGACTAAAAGAGCAGTTCTACTACAGGATTGTATGAACATCTGTTCTTTTAGTCATGCTGTGCGCACGTCTTGGTAGAGAATGCTGAAGATTCTCTAGGAGTCTGCACCCTCTGCTAATTGAATGAAAACTGGACTTTTAAATGAATACATTAACGTTTTACCAGGGATACAATTGTTATTACTTTTTCCCAAGGTATTGAACATTTTTAAAATGGAAATATCACTTAGAATGATATCATTATGATTGAACTAAGTCTCAAATATATCTCTTTTGGAAAAATCTTATACTTTTGAGTAATGCTGTAACCGATCATCGGATCGGCATGCCGATCCCGATCCGATCATGGTTGATCGGATCATTTTTGCCGATTTCCGATCATGCAGAAAAAATCGGGAAAAAAATCGGATCGGAAAAAAAAAAAAAAAAAAAAAAAAAAAAAAAATCTTTTTTTTTTCTTTGAAAAATGATCCCCCAAAAACATATTTTGGGAATATAAATTAATACCAAAGCAACATATTATATCCATATGAATAAGCCCAAGGTAATCTTGCATGGTTATGCTTTCATTTAAAACTGATTACCTCTCCTTTCACAACATTTCGCGCCGATTCTGATTCTGAAAGGTTACGCCAAATTGATCACATGGGACTAAGCTCAGAATCGGCGTGATTAATTTTGTAAAGGAAGAGGTAATCTGTTTGAAATGAAAGCATACCCGTACAAGATTACCTTGGGCTTATTAATATGGATATATGTTGCTTTGGTATTAATTTATATTCCCAAAATATGTTTTTAGGGATCATTTTATTATTTATTTTTTTTTTTTACCGATCCGATCCGATTTCTGCGATCCGATTTTCATCGATCAAATTTTGCCGATCCGATCAAACAATCCGATCATCAAGGTCAGTTACAGCACTACTTTTGAGTTTGACAAGATCTTTTCTTTCACTTTCATATTTACCTCCTGAGAACTTGATTAGCTGCACTACGTCTGGACCAATAAAAGCCACGTCTTGGGAGAATTCTTTGAACACATCATATTCAAAGTACCTTTACATTATAGGAAAGGTGACAGAGAAAATAATTAAATCACATTATCACACTCAAATTTATATTTTAAAAATAAAACAAATTTAAGTCACAAAATGGGCCAAGGTTATGTGTCTCTCTGTTTATTTTGTGTTTACTAAATTAAAATTATTAATTTTGGAGGGTATTCTTCTTGTCAGAAATAGAACATAATTATGGGGGATTTTATGGGGATTTTTGATTCAACAATGTTCCTTCATGTCCTTTCAGAAAAGTGGACCGTTTGGCATTCTCTTTGAAGACGTGCCCACGACTTGTCTGCATAAATAAAACTTAAAAGTAAACATGATAAAAGAACCAATGGCAATGGCAATGATGCGCTATACAAATCGCTAAGCCATAGAGCATGTTTTTTTTTTAAGTCAGGCATACCAAGTCGTGGGCACGTCTTCGAAGAGAATGCCGACTGTTTAAACAGGGATGCGTGTTACTGTTAGAATTTTTACAAATTTTAGATCTTCCCATTTTCATTTAATTTCATTTCATTTCATTAATTAATGGGGAATAGTTTGTAGTGTTTTCTTAATTTCATTCCTGACAAAGAAAATATATGTAATTGTAAATACTACTATATAGCAATAAAACCAATATTCAATAACTAGTAGAATACCATTAAGATTATAACATTGAAGTAAAACCTGAAAGAAAACTGTCATAATCCTCTGCTCTGGTAACTGGATATTTTAACAATGAACCATACATCAAAACATACAGGTGGGACAATAATGATTTCCTCGACGAATATCCCTCGATTTACCGCGGACAACTACCGTTAGGGTAAGTATGTTGGGTCGCGACACAGCATTTGCGCGCCAGTCATTCATTTACACACGATATCTATTCCAATTGATTTTTTATGTAAAAAAGCATAACAACATTTCAACTTACTCGAAAGCAAATGCAATAACTTGATCATTTAGCCACCTCTGTCCCTCAAGAAGTAGAAGATCTGAGCGTCTCAAAAGGCTGTTCTGGTAACTCAACACGACATCTCCATCACTGGCCATATTGTGACTTTGCCTGCAGATGCATTTGCAGTAAGTTGGGAAAATATCGAGTGCCTCAATTTCAAATATGCATAGTTTTGTAGCAGCTGCACGTGCATATATGCATAATAATAATATTGTTGATGTTCTAAGCTAGCCCAATCAAAGACACTACAAGGGGAAGACTGGACACTGCGCCGGTTTTGTACAGCGATCAATGAAACGCTGAATTTCGTACATGGGGAAGGGCGCCCCTAGCGTTGGGTAGGTTAACTTCTTGTTGTTTTCGCGCGTAGCCATTGAAAACACAATAGGGAACTGGTAGTGAAGTATCAAATCCTTCTTATTTTTGCTTTTTTATCTCAAAATGTACGTACACCAAATATTAAAAGGAGTTTGTTTCTAAGTTTGTCTGTTTACAGGTGAAAATGTCCAAGAAATATTTAATAGTAGACATGCAGAATCAACATTCACGTACAAGTTTCTTTGCTTGCTGTTAAAAAAGAACTCATGTACATCATCAGGATTGTTGATGTTACCTGTGTCACGTCATGGTTTGAAATTAAAATAGTAACATTTATTTGAATACCTCTTTTCTCTTTATGATATGAAGAATTGTTGTTAACAAGAGTGTCACATCCGAAACACAAGCATTTTGTTAACTGTCATATCGGAAATGCGATGCCTCAAAACATCCAAGTCAAGTTAAAGTCATGCAGGAAATCTGGTTCCTCTTTTCACTTTCTTCTCCAAATTCGGAGATTAAAACATAATGTTCACTTCTCATTTTCTATGCAAAAAACTACAGAAAAAAAAGAAAAAAAAATATGCAGGATTTGAAAATTGTCATATTTAATTGTTGACAAATTTGCTAAAATAGCAGATATATCAAAAAAAAGTGTGCCTTATGTCTGCATATATTTCAAGTTCATACTTCTAGTAATCTAAATCCTGATATCCACATGGACAGGAGTTAATTTCATTAATTTGTTGTCCCTAGTTTGATTTATAACATTTTCACATAAAATTTCATATTTCATATTTATGTATCCATGGTGAATAAAATGTTATAAATCAACATTCTACCTATTCATTTACGAATTATACACGACGTTAAGATATTTAAAAAGGAAATAATGAAGCTAACCATACTAGATTTATAATTAATGTGCATATTAGCTGTTCAATGATTGTTATACTCATGTACTTATGCCTTTTGGTTTCCTCGTTCATTCTGATTAATATTTGTAAATTATTATTACCCCTATCTTTGTAAATATGTTTTTTCTGTTTTTTTTACCTGTTTGTAATGTATATTTTGTATTATTTTATGTATCTTATGTATTTCTGTATTCTTATGTTTCACGACCCTGCTGAAAAACAGCTTGTAGCTGAAGCGGGCATTTTATTATTGTATATACCGTGATTAAATAAAATAAACAAACAAACAAACAATAAATGGTCATGTGTCATGAACTCGCCTCCCAAATAGGGTGGCACCGTTACATTTTGGGATTTTTTGCAAACATTTTCTTAATTTGTTTCAAAACTACAAAACCTTTCCTAACAAATTTGGTATCATTTTAAAGAACTACCAGAATGCTATCTGTATGCAAAGTTTCAAAGGTACACCTCTTTCCAAAATGGAGATACAGCTATTTTCGACCTGCTCGCCATTGTTCCCTATTGTGTTTTCAATGGCTACGCGCGAAAACAACAAGAAGTTAACCTACCCAACGCTAGGGGCGCCCTTCCCCATGTACGAAATTCAGCGTTACACAAAATCCCCGAAGTGTCCAGTCTTCCCCTTGTAGTGTCTTTGGCCCAATGGACCATGGGCATGGCGGCGTAGCGCTGCACGGGGGCGCCAGGGGGGGGGGGGGGGAGCACGTGGCCACGTGCCCCTTTTATAACTTGACAAATAATGTTAAACAATAAAAGAAAAGGCAAAAGTTCCTCTTGCACCCCCCCCCCCCCCCCCCCCATCAAATTGAAGAAGAAAATGGGTATGAATTTAGGATGATATAAGTAATAAAAGTATATAAAACCTACGGGTAAGGGATTAGGCTGAATAACGCAAAAGGAACTCTTTCCAAAGAAAAAAGGGTAAAATCTGTTTTTAAAAAGAAAGAAATACATAAAGTATACATGAATTGTATTTGCCCCCCACAGGCCCACACACTCAATGGCCCGTATTCACAAAGGAGGTTTGTACAAACCCTGGTTCAAACCGCGGTTTACATCTATGGAATGCCAATTGTAAACTGATGGAGAGAGAATGTAAATTCCTTGCTTGTTAACAATGTTGATGGTACACATTCTCTCTCCATCAATTTACAATTGGCATTCCATAGATGTAACCGCGGTTTGAACCGGGGTTTGTACAAACCTCCTTTGTGAATATTACGGGCCAATCAGTCTGAAAATTGGAACTGGTCAAATTGAATTTTAGTAACCAAAACGTTTACGTTATCTAATAGTTATATTATTTTGAACGATTATATATATGGCAGGGAAACAAAGTATATTATTATGCAGTGCACTAGTGGGACTCTTTTTTTATTCATTTATAGTTTTATTAACTATTGTAACTTCAGAAAAAATAGCACCTTTTAGTGCATCAACGTTATAATTTGATAATTAAAAAAAAAACTCTGATAATATTATAGGGAAATAGTGTATAAGAGACTGATGGTGCGTAATTTATGTATTTTTGTTTATACTCTCTTTGCATCATGAGGAAAATCACATTGGTCATTAATTAGTATATTGCGTTTCATCATTCTAATTGCATGTGATATCAGTAAAACAAAATTGATATATATATATGAATACAGTGGCATAGCGAGGGTCAACGGATTGGGGGGGGGGCACAACTGCGAGGGAGCGGAGGGACCAAGCCCGAGGGCGCGAAGCGCCCGAGGGGGGGGGGGGGGGGGGGGGTGTGGGAGGGGGGTGTGCCCCCTCCCACGGTAGGGAGCTTTTGCAAATTTTTCACTCGAATTAATGCAATATGGTGCATACCTTGGAAGGAAATTTTATAATACTAAATTAAAGAAAGCATGACTTAAATCATCTCCCTCATGATTAGACCGCTATATAAACCGAACACAAAAAGTAACTTCACCCCTAGGGAAAACGTCATAATTTGTTAAATAATACCTTTATAAAGATTTTTCTTTCACCAAATGATTGCTATGATGGAGCTGTAGCTTCTGTGTAAAAATCAGACATATCCGTGAACGTACGGCTGACTGAGCACAAATAAAAGACAAAATGGTCACTTTTCAAAAGCTGCAAGATTTTATTCATGGCTAACCAACATCACATCTGTTTTAACGCAACGATTGTGATCTGTGTAACAATACAGTTTGAATTCCCGCCATTGTTTGTGATTTGTAAATAAACACACATGTAAAACAGATCACATGAAGGTTAAAACGTTGAATTGTCTGTCATTTTCCCTTGCCTATCAATTGCAACAAGTCATCGAAATCCATCATGCCAATGTTGTCAAATCAAAACAGGGCCATTGCTATCGGGCTCTTACAGGCTGGGACCCCTCTTAAACGTATAGCACGGACACTGGGCATTTCCCCGAACGCAATGAGAAATCTTCGTAAAAAATTCCAAGAAACTGGAGAGGTGAAGGATCTCCCACGTAGTGGAAGACCAGCCTGTAAGAGCCCGATAGCAATGGCCCTGTTTTGATTTGACACAATCGATGCGTTAAAACAGATGTGATGTTGGTTAGCCATGAATGAAATCTTGCAGCTTTTGAAAAGTGACCATTTTGTCTTTTATTTGTGCTCAGTCAGCCGTACGTTCACGGATATGTCTGATTTTTACACAGAAGCTACAGCTCCATCATAGCAATCATTTGGTGAAAGAAAAATCTTTATAAAGGTATTATTTAACAAATTATGATGTTTTCCCTAGGGGTGAAGTTACTTTTTGTGTTCGGTTTAGTATACAAACACAATCGAACCTACACAAACACCTCCAGACTCAAATACGCTCACATCGTCCGTGCATGTCTATACTTATTTGGGGGAGGGTGTGGGAGGGGGTTTACCCCCTCCCACGTGGAGAAATTTTTGAAATTGGTGTTTAAAATATCACTTTAGAAGTATGGTCATTATTGTCCTTATCATTATTATTGTTATTATGCATTTTGTAAGATTTTTAAAAGATTTAACTTCGAAAAAAGTGAGGATTGTTTGTACTTGTACTGCCACCCCCCCCCCCCCCCCCCCCCCCCCATCAAAAAGTGGGGGATATATCCCCTATCCCCCGGGATCAAACGCCCGTAGACACACTAAAACTCACGATGTTGATCCCATGTGTATCTCCTGGTGGAACTGTTGTTTCTGGCGTACATTGTCTGGTTAGGTGGATCTGTAAATAGTGGGCTTAATGTAGAAGGATCATTTTCGAGAAGGGGGCAAAATGTTCTCTAAAGTGGGAGGGGCATTGCGAGGGAGCGAAGCGACCAAGTGAGGGAGGGTATATGGGAGGGGGTGTCCCCCTCCCACTGTAGGGAGCTTTTGCAAATTTTTGACTTTAAATTGTGCGATTTGGTGCATACCCGAGACCGACTTTCAAATGTAGGGGGGGGGGGGCATGTCCCCCCTCCCCCGTCCACCGCCTGTTGTCGCCCATTTTTTAAGTACCCGCGTGACTATTAGACCCACGACACGGGTCCCCGGGTAGGCCTATGCTCAATTGATGCAGATGTCGACTCTGGAGAAGATGACTGGTGCTCTTACAATCATGATCATCAACAGTAGGCCTATGCATCATGGAACGGGTGCATTTGGCTTGAAGTAATTAGTCAAGGAAGTTTGTCTTTGCCGAGACATTTTGGACTAAGTAGTGCAACTATGCGCCTATAATAATAGCATGCATGAAGGCGTCAAACGGTCAAAATTATCTATAAGAGCGGGAGGCAGCTGCATGATCCTGCAGAGGCCCCTGGTGGATGATTTACGCTAGGCAGTTTGTTAGGCCTACGCGCCTACTGAAATGCGGTATTAACGGAGCGTCGACCCTCGCGCGCGGGACTGACAATTCGCATAATTAAATGAGGGGGGTAATCCCGGCTTTGATTCAGGTTTATAGCTTTAAATATGTGCCTTTATTGATATACCACACTCCTTTTTTCAAAAAAAATCCCTAAGTTGGGAAAAAAAGGTAAATTTCATGCAAATTTTTTGCTTTATTACGCATCGGCGTTCCATGCTCCTAAAAAAAGTCATTTATAGCAGAGCGGGAATGTGCGCACGTGTCACCCGATTCATGACATCACATGCAGACCGCAACGCGGAGGAATGTGCATTGTTTACATGCAGAGCCTATGACTTACTTGGTATACTTGGTATACTTGGTAGATTAACCCTCTTTTCCTATGGGAAGGGCTCTCAAACTTCTCTTAAAAGATTCCACAGTTGGCGCAGACACCGTCTTTTCAGGCAACAAATTCCAGGGCTTAACCACTCTATTGGAGTAAAAGTGGCCTGCCAATTTCGTTCTGGTGCGACTAAGAAATAACTTATTTGAATGCCCTCTTAGATTCTTAAGTGGTTTCGAGAAGAACTTCTCTGGTTGAGACTTGTAATGTCCATTTAAGAACTTGTACGTATCTATCAAATCAGTCCTCTGTCTTCTCACCTCAAGCGATTCAATGTTGATCTCTTTCTTACAGGGGCGTCGATCACGGGGGGGATGGGGGGATATATCCCCCCCAATATTTCAGGTGGGGGGATGGCCTGTATTATCATCCCCCCAATATTTGGGGTTAAAAAATATATAATAACATTATAATTATGAAGCATTGCCCCCTCTCATGAATGGAAGTTGTTGCTGTAGTCTTCTTTAAACCACTTTTTGATAATGCTAAACTGCCCAAATCCAAAATTTTCCGGGGCTGCGCCCCTGGAACCAGCATTAAGGTTATTAGACCCAGTACCAGCCCTGTACTCATTAAATAGATTTATTCAGGACTTCTCTCTTGGCAAACTTTCAGGCGATCCTGGCGCACTGACTGTGCGTCTGCGCTTCGCTCACTAAAATGTAGCTAACAA
Organism: Echinarachnius parma; assembly: GCA_037951105.1. NCBI lineage: Eukaryota > Metazoa > Echinodermata > Echinoidea > Clypeasteroida > Echinarachniidae > Echinarachnius > Echinarachnius parma. The sequence goes on along the minus strand of JBAMJV010007728.1, from coordinate 7,195 downwards.
TTCAATAGATAATTGTATTTCTGGATATTACAAATCCCAAAGCTTCCGGGGGCTTCGACCCCTGGACCCCCAATAAGCTTTCTAATGTGGGTATCCCTTGACTTATTCTATTCAGGGTTCCATCAGGATGATTGCAATCGACAGTATTTATCTATCAGACTAAAATTCATCCATACTTGGACAGTGCCCTCATCATAGCAGGAGCTTGCAATGTGCACTTAATAATCTTCCAATCTCTAAACAGCTAAATCAAAAGCCAATTAACTATTAAGAATAGTTAACTCTATATTTACATATAAGACAACATATTTATATCTGGATATTACAAATCCCAAAGCTTCCGGGGGCTCCGCCCCCTGGACCCCCAATAAGCTTCCCAATATTGGTATCCAATGACTGATGCTATTCAGGGTTCCATCAGAATGCTTGCAAATATGTATCTATCAGGCTAAAGTTCATATTGGACAAAGCCCAGCTCATAACAGGATGCTTGCAATGTACACTTAATAATCTTCCAATTTCTAAAGAGCTGAATTCAAAAGCTTTGGGGCCCCCTAACCCCCCCCCCCCCCCCCCCCCCCCTCAGCCATGAAAACCCGGTCACGCTGCTGGGTTGTCGCTTCGCTCCCTCGCCAGAGATGGTCAAAATGACGAATCATCCCCCCCAATGGCGAGAAGAAATCGACGCCCTTGCTTTCTTACATAGTCGCAAGCCTTGTCTGCACCTTTTCTAATGCCTCAATATCTTTTTTCGTGATTGGGCTCCAAGCCGTAGACGCAAATTCCAACGCTGGTCTTACTAAGGACTGGTAGAGTACGGTGGTTTTCACTTCATCTAATCCAGAAAAGCAGCGACGAAACATTGCAATCTTTTGGTGAGCCTTCTTTACTAAGTCTTGAACATGTCTTGTTGGTGTAAGGGTATTACTTACGTAAGGGTATCACTTTCGGAACCCCCGTAAAAAAACTGGGCGAACAAAAAATGACGTCATCTTTGTTGGTGTAAGGGTATTACTTACGTAAGGGTATCACTTTCGGAACCCCCGTAAAAAAACTGGGCGAACAAAAAATGACGTCATCTTTGTTGGTGTAAGGGTATTACTTACGTAAGGGTATCACTTTCGGAACCCCCGTAAAAAAACTGAGTCCCGGCTTGTAAAACAAACTCGTTTTTGCTTGTAAATTGAGGTTTTACTGAAAATGCTTAAGAATTGCTAAGAAATGAATTGTAGCAGGATGCAGCTACACATCTGAGTGTATATCGTCCATGATATAAACCTGAACAAATGTTTGCAAATATTGAAACAAATGGAAATAATATCTCTGTGTCAACGTGAGTATTGCACTCAGCGTGTACGTCTATGACCGAGCTAAACTGCGATTGCCTGCAGGTGACGTCACAAAGATGACGTCATTTTTTGTTCGCCCGGGACTCAGTTTTTTTACGGGGGTTCCGAAAGTGAATTTACAAGTTGATTTTTTTTATTTTACCGGGTTTTCCCACGAGGAAAATATGTTTGTATTAGTAATCTTCATGAAAATCTACCTTAGATACAGTAAAACCCAATTTTGAGGCAGTTTTCTTGTCACCATACCTTTAAGGCGCTACTGCCCGCGGCCTCCAACTTGGAAGGATTCTTCAAACTGATATAGTGCGCTATTGCTACTAGGGAACGACTGTTATGTTGTTCTTTATTATCATTGATAACATCATTATCATCACACATTTAATAAAACATGATAATAATGAATGATAACGAAACACTTGGCTTAATTTCGGGTCGTTCGACATTTTTTTTGTTTTTTTTGTTTGTTTGCCAAACGATTGGGAGGGGGGGGGGGGGCACGTGTCCCCCGTGCCCCCCCCCCCCCCCCCCCCGTAGCTACGCCACTGTATGAATGGTCCATCAAATGACTATTTCACTATTTCATCTGTACACCCATGAATGCATGTATAGTCTAAGGTAGATAATGGGTTTCGTAAAAAAATAAATAAAACAAAACTATTCGAACAATCTATGAAGATAATGTATCCCTTAATTATTAAATAAAACACCATTATATGAATTTTATCACCACTAATTGTATCCGTTGATAGTTCTTATGGGGCATCTCGGGCAAAACACAACATTGCTTATAATTGAAGCCCTCATTATACGTCTTCAAATTATAATAAACAAAACTAAGAGCAACAGCCCCGTGTTCAGTTTGAACGAAATATGAACTTGAGTGGTGCGTTTTTTTTAAATCCAGTATCAATGCACTATCAGACAGGGGCGGATCTAGCTTTTTGCTAAGGGGGGGGGGGGGGGGGTGACCCAATGACGCAGAGACGATGTGGAGCATCGTTCACGAGCCGCGTAGCGGCGAGTGGGGGAGAGTCCGAGAGGGGGGTGTCCCCCCTCTCGGCGATTTTTTTTTGGTGCTATATTTTGAACCCCCGTAAGTGATTTTTTAAAACTTTTTTCACTGATACATTTTCACTTGGCAGCCCAAGGGGAGGGGGGGGGGGGGGGGGGTTGAACCCCCTACCCCCCTGGATCCGCCACTATCAGAGTCAAAGTTTTGAAACCTGGTCAGGCTGACATTAAAAGGGAAATATAACATTGTCACAATCCTCAAACTTACTAGAACTCCGATAGCAGCAGTTCTGACATTTATGTTGTTGTATATATACCAAGCATTGGACAGGTTTCGGCCTTCCGAACTTCGCTTTTGTTAAAGAGATATTGATGATTGACGTTTTCGGATTTTACATTCTCTACTGGTGTCAGTACAATGAGTTAGCATATATATATGAGCATTTTCGCTCATTACTCTGTCATATATGACACTCATTTACCATTGACATCTCTCAGTGGACATAATCAGATTACAGAAACACACCTTTTTGTCCTTCGTCAGTTTTTGTACATGTCAACAAAGTTACTATGTTATAGAGCCATAATTTAAGATGGCAGCAACAAAACAGTTTCCAAACGCTATTTTAGACTAGACAATTAAAGGAGACCACCAGACAAAGAACGACACATAATTATATGTTTTGGTACCGTTTTGTGATATCAAATATATACCCAACAGTTTGCAAAGAGTTGCGTAATTCATAAACAAAGCAATTAATTTCCACCACTTACGGAACCACTACTATGTCCTGGTTCCGTGCGGGCCAAACATTTGGGAGCGCGCCAATGCTATTCACGCGTACGTTTGGAGACAATAGAATCCCGGGCGATTGGTTCGCTCTGGACAAAGTAATCTCGTACATGAAGACCCATGAATGCATGCTTTAGAATGGTGATGCGTTTTCCAATTATATTTTGTTTCTAGAAAAATATTTTGGTGAATTTGTTGATGGAATGGAATACTAAATATGTTACCTTTCATATATAAGAATATTATTTTTGGGTGGTGGTACCCTTTAAAGCATGGCCTTTGGATACCGTACCTGATTCTTAGTTACTTAGGCCAACCGCATCATTGAGTATCAAATGTCATTAGATAACAACATTCACAGTTGTCCAAATCCTCAATTATTTAATTACAGAGATTATCGCGTATCGTTATCTTCTTAAATATAAAGTTCAACATGCTCAAATTGTTTATATAATGTATGTAACGGTTCAAACGCTAAAGACCAAGGAGATGTAATGCCCGGCGCAGACAGAGCCGACTCGACCCGATCCGACTGGTTTTCAGCCTGATTATAAACTCAGTATCCGCTGCCTCAGGACTCCGGTTTTTCCAGTCAAGTGCCAGTCGGAGGTCATGCGAGGCCGATTCAACATGTTGGATCGGCTCCGACTGAGCGAAACTGTCTCTAGCCTGACAGAAAACCAGTCGGATCGGGTCAAGTCGGCTCTGTCTGCGCCGGGCTTTAATGTCCTCAATCGGTAGCCTGCTCAGAGCAAATGTGTGTTAGGTAATTTGTTGCAAAACTAGACCATCAAGAACGTGAATGTCGAATTGCTAGAATTAAGCTTTTAAGTTTCCGTCGCTACAATTTGTCGAGACCAGTCTCATTGGTTTAACAATATTAGGTATTTTTAGTTGTGATATGATATTTTCTATGGAATAAAACACAAATAGCATGAAAATGAAAGGAGGGTGTGCCCTTGTAGCAGTAACTATTTTGTATTTTCTTGTCACGGTAAGTGAATACGACATTTTACATTATTTGCATGTATCGTTATTATTAAAGATGATAATGATGTTGATGATGATGACGATGATGATGGTGGTGACGATATGCGAACCCGGGACAATTTTATCCACCGAAAATGCTTAAAAGAACCCCCGAAAAGCTAAAAGAGCTCACGTATAAATGTGCGTTGAGTTCAATGCAAAGCAGATTTTAAGGTGATATTTTGATGCAGGCGAGCTTGTTATGTAACACCTAAATATACCTTTTAAAATTAACCCGAATTTAATGCTGTAAATGATGAAGATGAGTGCGGTGATGACGGACAGCACGTAGCTACGTTACGAAGGGAGGGAGGGGGACACGGGCGGCCTGTAAATAAACAAATAAACAATAAAATAAATGCATAAAGACTGCCCCCAATAATCTAATGAAATCTAATCAAATCTAGTTTTTATAAACAAAGTATTGGTGGTGACGATGAACATGATGAGGAGAAATGATAATAATGATAATGATGGTGATGAGGACAAGAGTGATAATATTTATATGATTCTGCAAACTAAGCAATCAAAATAATTGTGTGAATACTTCCAACCCAATTAGGTGCTTGTCGACTGCTCGAGTGGCGCCGAGTGCCGAGGCCTCAGCGCGGATGTGAAGTGTCAGGTAAGATTGTTTCAGTGCAAAGTTGGTATTAGGGAATGAGCTACATTTATTATAATCTATTATTGGGGTTATTACAATTATTTCTGAATACAAAAATACATTATCTGTTTGTTTTTAATTGGTATTATTTTGTAGTCTACTTTGTATGTTTGGTCACGTAAGACCATCAGCATGATTTGTTCGGGGGAATTATAATAATTTTCTTAAATATAATGCCTTACTGAAGTGAATAATTGTATTGGCGCTGTGTGAAAGAAATCGTGAAGGATCATCCGTGGTTACAAAATAATGTCTAAAAATAAGTAATCAAATATTGTAATTGGTTTCTTCTGTATTAATTTCAACTCGATCAATTTTAAAATAATTATAGCATCTCATATTTCGTTTAATATTTTTTTATTATTTTTTTATTAATGTTGATACCTCTGTTTCCAAAGTGTGTTCCTAATTTTCGATAATTATGTAATAATGTTTAAACACGTTTGTGTTAGATATGTACTTTAATTACTAGGGAACAAAGGAAATGAAACTTGAATATTGTACTGTTTGTATTCCTCTCTTGAATGACATTATAGTGCAATGGCTACGGGCGTTGTGCGAAAGGCACAGTGGAGGTTGACCCGTGGTTACAATTCGCTCTCAAAACCCAGCGAGAACTCCAGGTAACTTGAACCAATTACAAATGTTAAACAAATATATATATTTTATTTCATTTATGTGTTAAAACAATGTTTTGCATGTCCGTTAATTATCAATAAGACAGCCACTAATACATTTGAACAAGGTGCTGCTTTGTGAATTCCAGCCATAAAAAGTATGAAATACTAATTGTTCTGGTCAGTTTACTCTATCTTTAAATTTACTTTATCCAAAAATCTGCATCACTTCCGTGATCCTTCGCACGTTATCCCAAAGTTGATTCCATATTATTCGGTTTTGTGTCGAGCATTGAAAATGGTTCCAGGGAACGGTCAATATCAATTATAATAGAGCATTGTTGGCTCAATAGTTAGAGCACCGGACTCATGGGAGGTCTCGGGTTCGAGTTCAGACGAGGCCGCATTTTCCTTGGTCATTTCTCATGTACAAAATTACAATAATTTAACAAAGTCAAGCAAACGTTGAAACCGTTTGTATACCACAAGGTTTACTTAAATGGGTAGTTTAGTTTTGGTAGAGAGGGCGCTGCACAGTGCACATCACAATTTTTTTGTGAGGTAATGAAAAACTGAGTGTCGAAATTGAGAGGCAATTTAAATGGCAGAATAAACTTTATTTGGTCAAAATCGGCCCAGAAGCGGCTGAAATATCAATAAATATATCTGATCTTATAATTATTTTGGGCCTCAAATAATTAGATGATTTTTTTTTCTTTAATTTGAAAAATGCTTGCACTTTAAACAAAAAATTCATAAGCGTTTTTTAAATAGTTGTTGATGATCTCTATATTTAATCATTATTTCAATAAAACCCCACATGCATACTTTTGTATGCAAAATTGTTGAAACCAATGCCTTTTTAGAAAGCGCCCTCTTGTGTTTTAATGACTCTTTAAAAAAAATTATAACCCTCTTTACTTAGTCGTTTGTAATTTTGTATACCCTTTCGAGCATGGTGGAGTTATACATATTAGTTTATAATGATACTGTCCAGGTTTGGTTACTAAAGTTCAGCCTACCAAAACTGTACTACTCCTTTAATTTATTTATTATCTCTCATTCGTCCTTTCCCCATGCACCCACTGTTGGCAGGTAGATCTTCCAGTCGACCGGATTCAAATATTTGGGGTAAGGATTTGCCTTCTAACGTTCCCTTGATTACCCTGCATGTGAATCTTCTTAACGAGTATACTTTTATATGTTAAGTTAACCGCGTGTACCAGATCAAATTGCAAACATAATCTTGACCAGTCATTGGATAGTATTATATAGTGAGGCTACAAATCCATATTCTATACTACACTATACGTACAATGTACAAAAGAAGGTATATAAGCTTGGTAAAAAGCTGAATGCCCTTTACATCAATTCCACATTTATTCTGCTTGTGCATTATTGAATTCTCTAAGTGGTGCGACTTAGGTTGATTGTGGTGGTACTCAGTGGGTTAATTCTTCGTTTGTTATGTAAAAAGAACCAAAATATCCACTCATTATACTAAATGATTAAATTTGAGCGATAACTGTCCTTCTAGTAGATCAAGCAAATATTTGGTGAGATAAGCGATGTTACCAATTAAGGGAGTAATTTAGTCTGATACTAACAATTTAGTTGTCAATTATCAGTTGTCTGAATTATCACATCTTCCCACTACCCCCTATAATCATGATAATGGGCATTATGTATATATTTAATATGTACACGAACGCGTAATTAATGCATTGTCGGT
>JBAMJV010007727.1:0-40973 GCA_037951105.1 Echinarachnius parma | reverse complement strand
CAAACACATTATCAGGCGAAAGCATGTCATATTTGGGGAATTTCGTGACATTCGGGCAGCCAAGTGATGGAGACCTTTAATCCCGTACGAGGAACAGCAAGCAATATGGCACAAGTCATGTTCTTACGTGAAAGATAGCGAACCCTTCTAGAAGAGTAGTAAACAAAGTTATATTCAGAAAATAATAGTGTTACCTCTCCCGGTTCTAACCCACTCATTGTTCCCGCGCAGGTGAGTTCAAAAAGCACCCGTACAGTTACCTAATGGGACCAACATTTTATTACCTAGAGTGAAACTTGATCTTTGGGAAATTTTCCTCAGTCAATTGCAATACTTGAAATTGTATATCACTCTCCTTTATATACAATCTCATGATCCATCATCTCAATTTCGCTCCATTTTTTTGAAAGAAATGACTCCGAGTGAAATAAAAGTAGGTCATAATGTAGCAAAATAAGCAATTTTGACTGTACTGATAATGCGATTTGGACTTAAATGTGCATAGGCGATCATTTATCTCAACAAGAAGGCGGGCTCGATTTCAGTTTAAGCCGCGAAAGCTTTTTACACCGGTCGGGTCCCGCGGGAACTCCATTCTTCTACGTAGACAATAGATGCGATCATACCCTGAGAGAATTGGCTGGCAAGTTTCTTGTTTGGAAATCATCGAGAGTTAAGATTTCATCCTTGCCACGTACGCTGATCTTCTTTCGCCGATTCGCAACTCTAGCAAACACTCGATGAACATCTAAACAAACAAGGAATAAGAGACAGGGGGAGAGAGATGGGGGGGGGGGGGGGGGGTGATATTTATGAGCGCGCAGAACTAGACCGCGACTGAAGTACTGAGTAGCAGAGTGCATTTTCGTGAATATTTTGGATTGATCGTCGAATGATAATATCACTAAATTATTATGCTGCATCAGTATCACAAGTATATACATACAATAGTGTAAACAAGGTTCATTAAGCAACATAGTAATGAATGACAATTAAATCGAATAAAGAAACGGAACAAACTCCCAAAACACATTAACAATACTACCACTTTCACTACATTGTATACCATACATCCATACTACGACTTCCTACACACCATATCTCACCTCTCTCATCACGTATTCCTACCACATATTAGGCCCTACATAAATGCCACCATCAATAATACAAAACAAAAACACCAGCTGAATGTCAAAAAGCAACAAACATTGACCTGGTAAATTACTAGTCAAGAAAGGCACTTAGGCTGAATGCCAAGTAAGTTTGTAACTGTGTGTTGAATGAAATGTGCGTTTGTATGTGTGTGTGTGTGTGTGTGGTGTGTGTGTGTGTGTGTGTGTGTGTGTGTGTGTTGTGTGTGTGTGTGTGTGTTGTGTGTGTGTGTGTGTGTGTGTGTGTGTGTGTGTGTGTGTGTGTGTGTGTGTGTGTGTGTGTGTGTGTGTGTTTGTTTGTGTGTATGTGTGTATTTGTTTGTTTGTGTATGTGTATATATATGTATGTGTGTGTATGTATGTATGTATGTGTGTACTTTGATTTGTGTAGGTATGCGTATGTGTGTTTGAGCTGTGCGTTTTTTTAATTGATATATTATTGTGCGTAAATGTATACAAGCATGCTGGACGAGAAATATGTACGTTGGTGATTGTAATTGTGTGTTGGGTGTGTTAATGTTATGTCGTTTTAAAATGCTGTATGTTTGTGTGGATATTAAACACGAGCTTTCTCAAATGATACTCGGGAATAGCTTTATTGTGACTATTCAGCCCCACGGGGGGGGGGGGGGGGGGGGGGGGAGGGGGTACTCGTGTATATTGGCAATACGGGTATGTGCCGCTTCAAAGACCCCCTTTTACAGAGCCGATCCGGTCGCTCCTAGGGTCTCATTTTCATAAAAAAGCCCGCTCTTAAAATAGCCGCTCATTATACCCCCGTTTTGAAAAATGTTGGCGACGGACACCCCCACCCCCCCCCCTCACACCCCCCCCCCCCCCCCCCCCCCCCCCGCATACTCGGTCTCGGTCCCGTTTGTTTGTAAATTACGCTCCTTATAGACCCCTTTTTGTATTTGGCTGAGGCACATCCCCGCTCCTTAGACCCCCCGTTTTGAAGTTGGCTGGGGCACACCCCCGCGAAACGATAATTCGAGTTCCCCCCCTCAGATACCCATCTGTAGTTTATTTAGTTTTAAGACATGATACGTTGATCATTTCTTCGTGGATGTTTAATTTTTTTTAATTTGAATATATTTAAGTTGCAATTTTTAAATATCAAACAATCGTTGTAACATCCCACTAACGTAAAATGTATGCCTGCAAATGTTCGCTTATAAGTATGTTATACATACAATCGAAAGCGGTGTCATTGTATTACATTCAATAACCCCATTTCTAAATTGAATAAAAACGAACTGTAAACAAAACAAGAAATACATGGAAAAGTCGGATCACAATACATCGATAAATACATGCACTAAGAACCGGCTCATATTCGTAGTAAAATGATGGAATTTAGCCAAAATAAAATGTAAAAACATACTACTTTTGAACTCGTATGGTTTTCAAGCAGTCGTTTGTCATGCCATTTCATCTGCATGTGTAGTTCCATTTCCATTCTAATGGATTTTCCACATGACTTTCAAATCCCCGCCATGATGATCTTTGAGGGAAGTAGGTCACGCAACACAACACAATTTATAACATCATAGAAAACCCAACAGGGACATTGATCTCCATCGTCCTAATACTAATAGTCGGTTGTCACTCGCAATGACTTGTACACTGCCTTAATAACCCACTGCCTTTACGCCTTGTGCAATAAATGTCACATAATGACGACTATTTGAAGACGAAATGGGAGCCAAATACACGTTATAATGCAGGTATATCCTCATAACCCTTACCATTCTATATGTAGACAGGCATATGGCGACTAAATAGCAATTCTGTGTATAGTTTTTGTGTAAAACTGTGCAAAGTTAAAGAGGTACTGGCATTGTAATCTCTATGTGAATCAAGACCTGCTTCACATGTTTATTTTTAAAGGGATAGTTGAGTTTTGGTATAGAGGGCGCTACACATAATAATTTTGTTGTGAGATAATGAAAAACAGTGTCAAATTTGAAAGAGCATAATATTTTAATGACAGAATAAGTTTTATTTGATCAAAATCGGTTCAGAAACGGCTGAAATATCCATAAGCGTAACCATTTGTAATAAAATTATGTGGGGCCCCACAATTATTCAGTCATTTTGAACCAACCGCTATTTTTTTTTTAATTGCTTCCTCTTTTCAAACATTTTCAAAAGAAGTTTTTTAATAGTTGTTGATTATCTCTATCTAATCACTATTTTTACAAACCATCACATGCACAATATTAAATTTAAAATGTTTGAAACCAATGAGTTTTTAGAGAGCGCCCTCTTGAGTTTGAACGGCTCTTTTTGTAATGATAACAGGCTTTTTACTTAGTCGTTTGTAATTATAACTATTAGTTTGTAATGTAATGGTGCAGGTTTTTGGTTACTAACATTTAGTTTGACCAAAACTGTACTCTCTTTACCAGAACTCACTATCCCTTTAAGTCTGTACATTACATTGTGTATTGCAGACAGATAGCCATGTTGTGTGTGTTTACATTTGCATCACCCGCACTGTCAGATTTGAAGATTTATCTTTGTCCAAATCAACCTAAATTATTTGGAACTCTAGAGGTGTTCTTGTTGTTGTTATCCAAATTATATAAATTATGTAGTTTTTCATTGTTTTTTCAAATTTCTCATGAATATGATTATATGTGACATCACCATCAGAGTATAGTATGCAAATATACATACACACACACACACACACACACACACACACACACACACACACACACACACACACACACACACACACACACACAAATACACACACACACACACACACACACACACACACACACACACACACACATTACCCGTATTACCGAAATATCAACCCATTTTCTCTCAAACAATACAATTCTCATCAGTTCTAGTTCCACCATGGTATATACCATCTGCGATATGCAGAGGGTTTAATAAACACATCCAAGCCACCATACGGTGCACCTGTCGTGGATTTGCGCAACGGGGTCACGTGACCAATCCCACCAATTATTCATTCGGAACACCAGGCCCCCTGTCATACAAACACCTCATTAATCCAGATGTCATAAGCTAAATCCTTTGATAGATCTGTCGTAAATTTACAGCTGCTTGCAAACTTTTAGAGTGAATATACGCCGGTCATTACTAAGTAATTTGCAATACAGTTGTTGTATCTATTGTTATCATACATATAGTTTTAATGGATATAACCTAACACCGCATTAACCAGATCTCACCGTCTAAATCCTGTAAATATACGTCTGTTATTACTAAGTACTTTACAGTATAGAGTTGTTGTATCAACAAATATTCAAACATAAAAGTCGAGCTTTATCCCATTTAAATTTTGAAACAAATTATACGATTTACTCCCTACCGTGTTATTGACTAGATTCCGTGTAGCACAGATAAATTAACCTATTGATTTACCTATCTCCTGTGTTGATTTTATGCTAAGAAACATACTTTGTACGCAATATTACCGATTAAAACGACTGATTTTCTCCTCCAAAACCCGCTTCGATTTGGTTGTCAATCCTGCATCATACTTATTTTTCATTAAATCAAGAGCATTAAAAGGGAGGAAGGCTAATGTAGTATGGTATAAATACCTTGTAATTTAATTATCTTATTAAACATGATTTGAGAAGTGTATAACCAGTGGACAACATAACATTCAACGTTCAACAACACATGAATGCATTCCAAGAATATCACGTTAAACACGTTTAATGAAAATGGCCCCAACTAAATTATTTTAGGAGTGTCTGTCACGGATGTTTATTATGGTTACTGGCGCGAGTAAATTATAGTGAATTTTAGTGAATTATCGTCTAGAGTTGATATAATTTCGACTAGGTAGTGATACTGATTATTAAACAAATAAATATATCGCAATAAAATGATATGAAAATCGATATGACGACGAAACACGAGTTGACATTTTGGGCAACTAGGTATGGTATCTGTTGCCTGCATTTTTCGTTCTAACATTCAGCAAAGATAATTACAATACTAGAGCAATGGCCGGGTCATCAGAATAATTTTATAACATGTTATGTCCATAACACTATCTTAATTGTTTATTAAGAATACTGAATATACTTCCACCTATACGATAAACATATAATTTTCACTCGCAAAATCAAGTGGAATACGATATTGTTACTATAAGCTTATCACGTTTCGTAGAGTCTATTAGCCACGCTCCTCCGTGACATTATTTTGGTGTTCATTGCAGTGTTTTAAAATGTATAACTGTCTGATGATAAGCATGACATTAAACCAAAAAAGAAAAATCAAATTTTATCATAACACCCTCACGGGTAAATGTACATTATTATATGAATAATTAATTTCCATAGAAAATAAAAACACCCTCAATGTTTTCATTTTCTGTGGAAATTAATTATTCATATAATAGCACTAATGTTGTATTTTTGGCCTCGTTTCTAGATGCGATGAATATTCAATCAACACTTTCCACACACGAGTGATCATCACCCAATCAGCGTGACGTGTCTCTTCAATCCCTTCAGTTCCGATACATGGTAAGAGCACACTCTAAAAATTGAAGGTGCTAAAAAACGAGTGCTGCTCGCGATCGTGCACCTGGAGGAGCTAATTTAGCACTACAAGTGTAAGTAGTGAATACAAGTCTGCGAGGTGCTAAAAGATGCTAAAACTGGTGCTGTGAGAACAGCACCACTGGTGCTGTGAGAACAGCACCACAACGTGCTAAATTCGTAACAATAGAACTGTATGATACTTTCGTTAGAGTGCATTCGGCTTCCCGTGATGCGAGTTAGCTCAGTCGGTATCGCGTCTGACTTGGACGCGTGGGATCCAAGGTTCGAATCCTACTATCGGACATCTTTATCCTGCTTCTTTTACCACGAAATACATATGAGCTAAATTAAGTTCCGAGTTAACGGAAGCCACCCCTCCCCCCGTATTATCTTTTAGCACTATGGGTTTTATTCATCACACACAATGTGGATTTCTCAGCACCAAAAGTGCAAATTCGGTAACACCTCAAGTGGTGCTTGTACTAGTGCCAAACCAGCACAGGCGGTGCTGTCCCTATGCGAGCACCGAACAGGTGCTGAATGTAGCCCTCCAAGTGCTAAAAACAGCACTTCTGTTTTTTGAGTGCAGGAGTGTATGAGGGTTGGGGGGGGGGGGGGGGGGGGTCTGTAGCCCCCGAGATTTTTGAAAACTGACATTTTTTTTGCTTTGCAAAAAACATATACGATTCGGGAAGGGTGGCATTTTCCTGAAAAAGGGGCACCTATACAATTCGATATTTGGTCAAAAGTTTGGTGTCAAAAAATGTGTCATTTTGGGGCAAAGATGCAGTTCTTATTCTGGCATTCTGTCATTTACGGGGGAAAAAACATATTACTTTAGAGGCACTCGTCAAGTTCATGGGCGCTAGCTAGTCACAAATCCACCGGATGCCGTATACGATTTTCTACCTAAGGCAAATTTACTAAATGATTTCTGGAAATTGGTATGATGTTCGAAGTCTGCGGCAGCGGTCACACAATCGGCGTAGCGGCGTAGCGGTGCCCGTCCGATGACCTTGGGAGTATTATAGACTCCATTTTTCTAAATCATTGTCAGGTGCTCGTAGGATCTCATACGGCCATCGCAAGATAGTCTTACGATATCTTTTGAAATCTTACGAGCGCCGTTCAATTTGAGAGGCCAAACATCAAGTCGCAGAATCGTACGACATTCTGACAGAATGCTATACAGTGGCCGTGCTAGGCCCGTGCGGTGACCGTGCGATGCTGTCAACGACTTGTCTACGGCATTACGGCCACTAAAAATCGTACGATGCATCGGGAATTTCTTCCTACGTGTCGTACGGCGAGGGGAAATGCCACGGCTACCACAGGATAGCCACGACTCCCTTGCGGCTGCGATGAGATTGTTATATCACCCCCCCCCCCCCCAAACAAAACCAAACAGATTATATCGTACGAGCGCCTTATCCCGAATCGGAGCATTTGTGATCTATAGGCATATCATGGCTATTGTGGATTTGGTTTATGATCCCAACGAATCATACAACGGTTCATTTGCAAAACTTATATTCTTGTCTAGCCATACGTATTGCATTTCTATGATACTGTACTGGGGAATTTATCCCAAGTGTGACGGTTAAAGATTCCCATAGGGGGTGGGTAACCCCCCCCCCCCCCCCCCCCACCCCTCACCCCTCCCACTAGCTATATGTACACAGTTAGTGTAATCGGTTAGCAAGTATCACTTTGCATTTTCGCCCATTACTCGGTCATATGGTAGAGTATATGACATACATTTACCATGGAATTTTCACACATAAATGATAATACAAATTGTATCAACCTTTTGTCAGTTTTTGCAAGTGTTCCTGAAACTTCGCGTTAGCCATTATAATCTAAAAGAGCCTTAAAGGAGATCACCATCCACAAATAATATTCTAATAAATGAAAGGTAACATCTTTAGTAATCCATTTCACCAGCAAGTTCAGAAAAATATGTTTCCAGAAACAAATTATATAATTGGAAAACGCATCACCATTCTTAGGCATGCGTTCATGGGTCTGCATACGAAGACTACCTTTGTCCAGGGCGAAAGAATCGTCCGGAATTTTATTGTCTCAAAACGTACGCGTGAAAAGAATTGGCGCACTCTCAGACGTTTGGCGCATACGGAAGCATCATATAATGATGGTTCCGTAAGTGTGGGTAATTAATTGTATTGTTTATGAATTACACAACCCTTTGCAAAGTGTTGAGCATCTATTTAATGTCACACAACGGTACAAACACATATAGTTATTTGTTGTTCGTTGCCTGGTGGTTCCCTTTAAAATAAAATTAAGCTAAAGAGTGGTTTTTATAAATATGTGCCCAGATTACCACAAACATACGTGATGATTAGCAGATTAGTGTGGTATACTATTAATTTTATCTTGGATTAGATAAGGTGTGTCACCGGGGTGGTGTCACCTCGTATTCAGAGGTAGGACACATGATCGTTCTAGAGGTTGAAAATTACCCCCTATTTCGCATGGTTTCAGGTACATTTTCAGGAAATATTAGACCCCTTTTTATCGCAAAAACGAGTACAAAGTGGCCTTTAAAAGATACCCTAATTTGTGCATTTCAGGTACATACTTTACAGTACAAAGGCCCTCTATTTTCACGATTTCAAGTACACGAACAAAAAACTAATACCCTTGCGAAATGTTTTACATCTCGCGAACATCGTCGTGCATGAAAATAAACCTTGTAGCCATCACAACATCGTCATGAACATTTTTTTCGCGTACATCATCTTGAAAAAAAGACCCTATTTATGGAATTTCGCGTACATCGTCATGAAAAAATACCCTATTTGTCCATTTCTGCGTGCAAGTAAATATCGCGTTCACATTCGAAAAAGACCCCCTTTCAATCGAAATTGTAAACGATCATGTGTGTCAACGGCCAATGTGTAGTGACACCACCGGGGGTGTGTCACTTCGTCTCACCCGCTTCTCACTTTCTCCGGCTGCTCAGACTAACATTAATAATTCATCAAGGACAGGCTCATTCGAGAATAAAGTTACTTCATAAACGTTTTTGTAAGGGATTTAGTTTTCTCATCTCAATTATATATATAATGCAACCAGTTGAAAACAAATTTCTGTGTAACAATCATGGACTTCAATAAACTTCAATTACATTAAATTCATTTTTTTTTCAATGAGTCTTAAAGGGACATTCCCTCTTTTGCAAGCCAAATTAAAAAAATACGAGGTTATTGTCTTATCTGAAAGAAAATGTCATTTAATAGCATCCCTGAAAAAATTAGGGCTTGAAATCTCTTTTTCGTGGAGTTATAGTCCTAAAACTAATAAACCGTCGTCCAACAATTAATTGTGCATTATATGTATATTCACCCAGTGAGGAAGTTCGTTCACGAATTCCACGAAGTACCACAACGCTATGCGTGACCCCTACGTAACCCGCGCTAGCTACGTGACCCACACACAAATAAGAATAGCATGACCGCACACTAGGCAAAATAACCGAACCTCGCTTAAACTGACTACATGTAATTACATATTCTTCATTTTTGAGATTTTTTTCCGTGACATACCTTTACAAATGTCGGCTTCACAATACTTTTACAAGAATAGGTACAATATAGTTGTAATATTATGCTAAATCAGTTAAACTATTTTATTGACCGATATATAGTCTGATGGAGGGACGCATTCGTTTTTCATTCGTAGAATCCAAATTATAGGGCTGTTCGATCTGATTGTTTTTGTGTGTGTTTCATTCATCCCCATCCTTCAACTGGAAACTGTTCAGACGTTTTGTAAAAGAGGGACTGTCCCTTTAATGCATGCCTATACTCGACTTTTTATCCTATTTAGTTTTGAATGCCGGTATATATACTTCAGTAACAACGATTATAGTTGTGTGAATTCTCTCGCTAGCGCAGCGGATTAGGGTGGCAATGGCCTATTTTTACCTATAAATAGATGTAGAGGTGGGTAAGTATAGAAAGGATGAATGTCTATAATCAAGAGCATAGGTGTATCCAATCGGGATTCGATTATATTGTCGAAAGGCCTTGCGCCTAAGACAATTATCTAATCAACAACCAACAACCATCTTCACAATCCTTCTCCTTTTTACCAACAGTAGCTATTATTGTTTTTGCTAAATATATATTTGTGTATATATAAATATATACCATTAAATAAACATGCGTAGTCCATTCGAATTCACGAAATTCTATTTAAATATATGTATTCAGAAAATGTATTCGATTTTCTCTTAAAGGTGCACCTATAAAGTGTCAGAAATTGCCCAAAATGATATTTGAGACTTCAATTCTATACCAAAATCATTGTGAGATATGTCCGAATGATATGTGAAAGTTTCATTGAAAAAGAACACTGCTTTCCTCGTTAAAAAAGCGAAATTTTGCGTCAGCTTTTACAACGAATTACCGTATGACGTCTATGAGGTTTATGACCGTTCATTAACGCTTTTGAGCTGAATGATTATCAATGATAGTTATCTTCATACTAAAGGGATATTTGGAAAAATCTAACCCTATTTTATTCCTCTCTTACCATAAGCTAAACAACCCAGTAGAAGAGAAACGAGGAAGCTCCAAGTAATTTTCGTGGAGTTAGACACTTTACAGGCATCCCTTTAATTCCACTCAGCTCTTTATCAATGAATAATTATGCAGATTTGTTTGTAAAGATGCTAAAATAAAAAAATTATCATATGAGCATATTATCTCCCTCCATATATGACTAGTATAATGAGACAATTTATCATATTTACCAAAATGCACATTTATAATGTAATAATGATTCATTTAAAAATCAAAGTTATTCCTTAATAACTGTCAAGTCGATATCTTATCATTAATATCGCACATTATTTAGAATGCTGCATACTTTATTTCAGTTCGTTGTGAAACAAAATAGAGAAATTTAAATGTTACAACACAATCTTAATTAAATGTATGCAAGATATTGATCTTGAAGAAACCCCCTTTCATACCGTTCACATATTACACAAACAATACCAAAAAGCGTTGCACGCACTTCTTCCTTAAAGGGATCTAGTAACTTTGTTGACAATGTGCAAAAAGTGATGAGTGGTTGATACAATATATATTGTTGTTATCTGATACATCTACTGGGTATTGTGTGAAAATTTCAAGTTAACTGGACTTTATATGGCCAAGTAATGAGCAAAAATGCAAAGTGATATTCACTAACTCATTGCACTCATTTTGTACATGGTTTTGACAGTCCAATGGATAATTTAACATCTGAACACTTCAATCGTAAATATCTTTTTAACGACAGGGAAATTTGAAAAACCGAAATCTGTCCCATGATTTGATTGTTAATACGAATACAACAAGGTATGAGGGAACCGATAGAATTCCAATTAGATTTTGAGGATTTAACAATAATTTGAGATAAATATCCCGAGGACAGAATTTGTTGGTAATGAGCAGGAAATCGAATCATCACAAAAGTTGGTGGTATGATGCTGGAGAGAGAAGATTGGACGCTGATATTGAAATGAAGTTAAGTGCACGTTTTTTTCTTCTTCTCTCTTTTCTTTTCTTCGTACTTATCTCTCACCCTTTACTTTTTTCTCAT
The DNA here is from genome assembly GCA_037951105.1 of Echinarachnius parma. Taxonomy (NCBI): domain Eukaryota; kingdom Metazoa; phylum Echinodermata; class Echinoidea; order Clypeasteroida; family Echinarachniidae; genus Echinarachnius; species Echinarachnius parma. The sequence continues at coordinate 29,659 of JBAMJV010007727.1, read as the reverse complement.
ATTAACGGAAAGAAAAATGCCCCTGGGCGAGCAAATATTAATACTTACCATTCCAGAGAAATTGAAACCCTCTATGTAGACAGTACATTTTTTGTGGGGGTGCACTTGTATACATTCGAGGCTACAATACTATAATATTATAGGCGCGATTCTAAAGCCCTTTATCATAATCTTCATACATGTATATATCCGGTGGCGATTTGTGCTTTCTGATGATTTCATTGCACTATACTGTCAATAATATAAACATAGAGAGAAAGCGAGGGGTGGGGGTGAGGGAGAGAAGTAGAATGCGGCACGTATTATCGTTGTGAGGTGGTTTGGGAGTGGGGTCATTAGCCTAAAAGTGGAAGAACAGGCGAGGGTAGGGGGGGGGGAGTGGGGGGGGGGGGGTGCGAGGAGAGAAGGTAAAGATATCGTACAAGGGAAGAATTAATTAGTTTAAACGAAGAAAGAGAACAAATGGGGAAGACACAACGCATCAATAGAGGATGTGGAAAGGGGATACAAGGAAATATAGTCATATGATAATTATGCTTGCTGATTAATGACAATAAATGTATTAAAGGGATCTGGTAACTTTGTCTAAATCGATCAAACTCGCTATTTTTCCTCTTACTTATAGAATTATAAAGCCAGTTTATTTGGTTTGCAAATTTGTTATCTGTTATTAAGATATTTATGATTTAACTTGAATAATACTGATGGAATACAACACATACAAGTAGGAGAGGAAGGATGAGGGGATATTAAGCAAGAAGGAGATATAAATAAGGATGGTATACGCCGTCTCAAGGGTCTCAAGCTCCAAATCTGCCACACCCAACACAAAACGCAATTGTCCATCCATATTCCTATGGAAAATGAAATATTTCAACACAATATACGAGAATAGTGAACAAAACACAATTTATATCCTTATTCCGGGGGAAATAATTTTCTGTAATCAACAAATTATAAGGAAATATTGAAAATATGGAACTGTGGCTCATTAGAAATACATTCTTCCAATCTCTGGGGTGATTCTGTCGGTGATTTTTCATTTATTCCGTATTTTATCCATATTTATGTTATACCTCCATTATGCATATTAGTGTTATAACACAAAACAAGGAACAATTACTAGATTTATTCAAGGCCCGCGGGCCTAGTCTCTTCCGTCGCTCTTCGAGATGAAATAGCATGATGATGGATGATGGATAAGGAAATGAATTCCCGCCTTTAAATGTTTAGTTTAACATGACTTGTTCTCAAGATACACCCCGAAGCATGCCTATCAATCACATACATATAAAACTGCTCCCATGAAATTAAGATTCATCTTTTAAACATTCAAAACTTTCGAGTGACCCAACATACTCGAACCAGAAACAAAAATGAAGATAGCCTTGAAGGTATATATATATCGCGTCTCTTTTGCATGATATTGACGAAAACATAATTGTACAATTGTTTGAGAGCTGACCTAAAAAGACAGGATGATGCTCCCTAAACTTTGGGAAAATAATAATCCATGACACATGGTTTCAGAAAACAAAGGGAATGAGCAGTCGGGGCTAGTTAAACTAAAAAAGCAGTTGGTTTATTTTGTATCATTTGAATTTGTATCACCGTGAAATTCCGAATTTCACCAACTGTATAATTATTATGCGCTCTGTATCCTTCTGGTACACGAGATATAACTGCAATTGGCGATGCCTGCACTGAGAGGCGAACGTTTGCGAACGTTAGCGAATATAGCGAATTTGGGATTCGCCAACTTTTCCTCTGCCATTAGCGACATTTAGCGACTTTTTTGCGATATTTAGCGACAATTTGCAACATTTTAACGAATGTTAGCGAAAAGCAGTTTGTTTGCGACAAGTAAAACCGTTTGCGAATTTGTTTGCGACCGTTTGCAACCGTTAACGAACTTTTTGCAACCTTTAACGAATTCGGGCGAAATCCCAAATTTGCATAATTCGCTAACGTTCGCAAAACGTTCGCCTCTCAGTGGGATACCCCCTTTAAATGTATCTGTCATTACTCTCTTCTCTGACATACAACTGCGTCTTGCAACTGTGCAGGGGCGTAGCGCTGGGGGGGGGGGGGCACATGGGCACGTGTGACTCCAGTAATGCCATAAAAACAATAAAACACATAAAGGGAAATCCTTTAAAGCATATAGAACACATAGAGTGTGCCCTCAATAATTCGCATCGCCCAAATAAATCAGTCCGACCACGCTACGCCACTGCTCTTATAATGTGCGCACCTTTTGCATTTTGATGCGATTTGTTTAGATCTGTTTAATGGGAACATGGTGATTGTGTTCATATTTCTTGTCAAGGTACCTGAATATTATTGGCATAGAATAGCTGCAGAAAACGCTTTTTAAAATTATTGTTAAGTAGAATAACTAGTGACCTAAATAAATCATGACATGACAGGCAAATTTATTGTACTAATATACTCGGGCTCAGATGTTTGGGTACGAAACAAGGAGAGTATTATGTTCATATCTCGTCGTGATCGTATTGACGTAATTGGGTATCATTACCCTGCACGGACCTGCTGCCACAAAACGGCGCCTTTTTTACCGCCATGCAAAATAACCAGAGACATAAAGAAAAAGAACAGTCAAACTTGAGTTGCTAGTGTTTCGAAATTGGAGTACGGAACAGCGATAGTGCGTCATTATATGTAACGAGCATAATTACCTCTGTCAGAACTGCTGCCAAGAAACGGCTCATTTTTATTGTCACATAAAATAACTAGAGAATAAAACAAAGCTTATTGTCATATACAGTCACACTTACAGTCAGCCTTTTTAGTGTTAAGTTGTTTGAGAAGGAAACATGGCAAATGGAACATGGTACGTTGTAGACTATATGAACAGAAGGAGAGACCAGCAAACGAACAACAATAACAACGACGACGACGACGATGACGACGACGGCAACCATAAAAATGCATTTACGAGCCCTGACAATAAGCATTTGCTTCAATTGGGCCCCAAACTATCATACATCTATAAAACATGTGCAATTTCATATTTGTACATTCATTAGAATTTAATAATATTGCCCAATATTCTATGGCTAATTGAATAAAGTTGAATTTGAAGTGAACGTTCGTGTCTGTACAGAATTATACTGAAGATAACATTCATAGTTTTCGCTCTGTTTATTTTCACTATTCATGTGTATCCCTCTATCACCACACCCCATAACTTCTCACGCAATTCCCTTTATTATTCCCCCATGTCTCCATTATGTGTTGTATTGTCTCTCCTTGGTCCCGTTGCAGAAAGAGATACAATCGATTGTAAGTTACGATTAATTGTAAGTCAGATCTGGGCCCCGTTGCAGAAAGAGATACAATCGATTGTAAGTTACGATTAATTGTAAGTCAGATCTGGGCCCCGTTGCAGAAAGAGATACAATCGATTGTAAGTTACCATTAATTGTAAGTCAGATCTGGGCCCCGTTGCAGAAAGAGATACAATCGATTGTAAGTTACGATTAATTGTAAGTCAGATCTGGGCCCCGTTGCAGAAAGAGATACAATCGAATGTAAGTTACGATTAATTGTAAGTCAGATCCGGGCCCCGTTGCAGAAAGAGATACAATCGATTGTAAGTTACGATTAATTATAAGTCAGACTGTCAGATCATATGTTATGAATGCGCTAATCTGATTGGTTGAAACGCGCAAATTTTCTGACTTACAATCGATTGTATCTCTTCTGCAACGGGCCCAGTGGAGTTTCCCTTTCATCAATTATTGTCTTTCTATAGATATATATTTATTCCCAACGAGTTCATGTAAGATACACCAGGGGGTGTTTCAAGAAGACTTTAAGTTAAACTCTAATTCTAAGTACGACTTAAAATTATGGTAAGCCTTTTGTAGCCTTGCAATAAAACTAAATTATTCAAACGGTAAGGATTTGTCGCAGCTTCGTGTTCCCAATAATAATTCTCCAAATAACACGAATACAAATTAAACAATAATTATAATTATCAACAGAAAAAAACATAGAGTGTGTCTCCCCTAAACAAAATAATATCGTGCTCCTTCAATCAGTAAATATGCCCACGTTAAAAAAAAAATTGCCTAAATTGTTGTTTCTTGATTTAAAAAAAAAAATGTATCGATTTTTGCTATCGATACCGTGATTTTGTCCTTCTACGTGCTATGCCGCGACGACTTTAAGTTTAACTTTGATTCTAAGTACGACTTAAAATTATGGTAAGCCATTTGTAGCCTTGCAATACAAATTAAATTATTCAAAGGGCAAGGATTTGGCGCAGCTTCGTGTCCCCAATAATAATTCTACAAATAACACGAATACAAATCAAACAATAACTAAATTATCAACAGAAAAATGTGCCTCCCCTAAACCAAATAGGATTGTGCTCCTCCAATCCATAAATAAATCCACGTTAAGCTGCGTTTCCACTAGAGCGAATTTCCGCGGCGAATTTCCGCCGCGAACATTCGCACGGACCAAATCAGTGTTATTCATATATTATTCATATATATTATTCATATTACATGGCGAATATTCGCAAGCGAATTTTTTTATTCACTCCTCAGAGCGATTTTTTCAATAATTCGCTGCGAAAACAAAAATTCGCCGCGGAAATTCGCTCTAATGGGAACGCAGCTTTATACTACTGGGGGAAGGGAGTAAAGTAATAGAAAGGCAAGTGTAAGAGAGAGAGAGAGGGGTAGAGATAAGAGCGGGGGGGGGGGGGGGGGGGGGGGGTAGCGAAAGATAGGTTGGGTAGAGTGAATCAGTACGCTAATAATGGCAAAGAAATCAATGCCCGAAAACATGCACTTTATGGATTTCTGCATGAATTTTATGAGCTGTTATGAGATCTTGGCTATTTAAAGGTCAAGTTGTATCCAATAATCCCGAATGAATAACTCAACCAGATGATTTTGAAAAAAAAAAAAAAAAATGAAATACATGCCGTGTTCGAGTTCCGCCACAAACAACATCGGACATATTGTAGAAATATCATTATAATGGCAAGAACAATGACAAGAATGACAGATATTAACAATCGAACAATGCATAATATTACATAACGAAAGCATGATAATTTTTATTACCCATATAAATTATTTATCCTAAGAACATCATAATTGATACTCAAAGGAAAACTAATATTATATGTAAAGCTACAAATTACGCTGCTTTTTGAAATTCTTAATTGGTCAATATCATGTAAATATTTTAGTCAGTATACGCATAATAATCATGTTCATTTTTTATTTATAAATAAATTGTTCTCGATAACACAAGCGTTACAAACATGTTTATACTATATACATTGTACTTTATACATTGTGTATAATCAACTGCTTAGGCTTATAGCCATAACCATACACATATAATGCACAGTGTAGCCACAATGGCACCAGAAAAGGTGATTTAGTATAATTTTGATATTAACAAAATTAGTATTGACAAACTATGACATATACAACATATTCATTCGATTATTAATACCAAATACCACAATATATATTATAATGCTTACATGTACTTGTAAAAAAGACCATTGTAACAATCATGTATAATAGAAATAATAATTAATGATATACCCTCATGTAATTACTAAATTTTAAAGTTAATTAAACTGATAAATACGATACATGATAGCAGTCGATTAACTTATACTGGCACGTCACGTGTTTTGTGTGATTTTTGACGTCAGTAATAATTAGTCTGTTCTAAAATAGTATTTGGTCCATGACTGTATTTTATGAGCCCGACATTTCACGTTTCGGTAGCACAGCGTAATTTTCACCCAAATTGACATGTTAACATTATGTCTGTTAGTCGTAATAAAGGGATATCTTAGCTGCAATTGTACAAATCATCATTAACTCTATCTTCATCGTGTCTTTTATTTTTAAAAAGGCATAATTAAATTTTACATCTCTATTCACATGTAGGGTTGTCGATCTAAAAACACCCGGGTCAGAATTGACCCGGAAAAGAGTCCGTTGGGGCCACACTCCGTTCAGGGTCAAAAAATGACCAGGAATAGGGTCATGAAGACCCGGAATGGGGTCACATGTGACCCCATTCCGAGTCATTTTTTGACCCGGAATGGAGTGTGGCCCCAACGGACTCTTTTCCGGGTCAGTCTGACCCGGGTGTTTTTAGAGATCCTTAAACAAATTTATCTTTATTAAGGGATCTAGTAACATTGTCAAGACAAACAAAACGTAATACGAACTCATACGGTTCTCATATGCATCGTTGTATTCGAAGCATTGAACAGCTTTCGGTTTTCTAAATTTATATTTGTTTTAATTATTTACATTATGTATGATTGAAGTGCTCGGATTTGAAAGTCTCTGGTGTAATTTTTCAGAAGTGTACAAAGACAAAGCAATGAATATCATTTTGAATTGTTTGCTCATTACTCGGTCATATGACATTCATTTACCATGGAACTTACCCATTTCACTCAGTGGACATAACAGGGCCCCGTTGCAGAAAGACATACACTCGATTGTAAAGGTGCAATTAATTGCATGTCAGACCATGTGACTAAAATTAATGCGCAAATCTGATTGATTCAAATCTGCATATGTTTTTATTTGCAATAAATTGCAACTTAACAATCGATGATATTTCTTTCTGTAACGGGGCCCTGATCACATAAATACGCATTTTACCAACCATTCGTCAGTTGCTGCACTTGTCAACACAGTTATCCCTTCAACTATATGTGCGAGGTGATTTCATCACAATTTAGTTCGAACTTCATACACGCATATATTTGGCGCCTAACGGTTTAATCGTATCCAGTATATGGGGCATAGTAGGAAAGTCGCGTTATAGTAAGCCTATATGTATATAATTATGTGATAAGGTCCTTCCACCTCTCTGGTTCAAGGTCACGTGGTCGAATTCCAAGGTCGGCATGGTTTCTCTCCGACCACCAGCTGACCGCATTAACCCAAACACTACTCTGTGCATTCAATATCAATGGGGAAATTAATTAGGTGAATTGTAAGAACATTCAATCGGTTAAATCTGTCCCTATCCTACACACTAACATGCCCTTTATCGCTTAAAGGATCTATATAGTAACTTTGTTGACAAGTGCTAAACGTGATGAATAGTTTATCAAATGTGTATCGTTTTGATCTGATATGTCCACGGAGAAATGTGTGAAAATTCACGTTAAATGGATATCATATGGCCAAAAATTTAGCAAAAAGGCAAAGTGTTATTCGCTAACTCGATGCACTGACTTTGTACACGATTATATAACTTTCCAGTGAACAATACAAAATCCGAACATTTGAATCGAAATATCTTTTTAACGAAAGAAAAATATGAAAAACCCAAACCGGTTCCATGCTCCTATTGGTTATATAAACACAACAATGTACGAGAGAACCACTATAGTTCAAAGTAAGATTTGTGGATTTGGACAATGTGACTAGATCCCTTTCGAAAGCCCCTATCCCACACACTCACACAGAAAGAACAGTTCTTGTGAATCTAACTTTATACAAGTACCTTTAAAGAAGGTCGACAACCCGGTCACGCATTGACTACTCTGACTCTCGTTCAATCGTATACTGATTCCACTTGGAACACTTGGGGGAAATTGAAGTATCTGCACGCTCAAAGGGGTTTACTATTTTTTGGCACACACCCCCTATCATAATAATCCCAGCCATAAAGTACTTGAAAAAGGTCTAAAGAACATACAGCCACTATAAGATAATGTCGTAGCGTGGTCGGACTGATTGGGGGTGGTGGGGGTGGAGAGGCGTGCGATTATTTGGGGTCACACTCTATTCTATATTTCTTTTCTTTTTTGTAAAAGGATTATTATTTTATATATTATTACTTTATTTTATTAAATTGCTTTTGTCAAATAATGTGGGGGCACGGGCCCCCTCCCCCATGACCCCTCGTAGCTACGCAACTGGGCCCCATAGCATTTTAAAGCACATGCCCTTTATCATGAAAGTGGACAAAGACATCTGAAATGAACATACACATTTAACACGTTGAGGTTGTGTTTAGTCATATACCTTGAAATGACAAACCCTATATGAAATCCTTGTAAGGAAAATAAATTAAAATATAGTATATAACCTTACTGATACATGTTTGAGTTTGTAATTTATTTTGGCCTCGTCGCTTTTATTATAAAATCACGTGCCAGCGAAGGAAGTAAATGAACTCTGCTAAAACAATCACTCGAAGTTGTTATTTTGCTCAAACTTTTTTTGCTGAAATCCAGAGAACAGATAACGAAGTTTCGAACAATAATTGCAAAAACACTCTTTAAAAAACTTCTTCTGAATCGCGAAAATTGTTAAGTAATCGATGCTGTTATTGTTTTTGTTAATACATTCATATCAGGTCCGATGGCAACGCCATGAAAACTGTTTATTTGTGTGTGTGTGTTTGGGTATGTAAGGATTTAAAAATAAAAACAAAAAACAACCAACAACATACAAAGTACACCTTTAAATCGTTCAATATGCATTATCCGCTATTATCCCATACCAGCCAGAGCTAACTCGGCCCCCATATCATCGACTAACAACACAATGCTATGTACACCATCCCTACAATCCAAACCATCAGCCTAAGTATCTAGAATATCGTCTTCCCCGAAAATTGTTAAGTAACCGATGCTGTTATTGTTTTTGTTAATATATTCATATCAGATCCGATGGCAACGCCATGAAAACTTTGTGTGTGTGTGTGTGTGTGTGTGTTTTTTGGTACTCTCTGTGTGTGTTTGGGTATGTAAGGATTAAAAATGAAAAAACAACAACAACCAACAACATACAAAAACGTACACCTTTATATCGTTCAATATGCATTATCCGTTATTATCCCGTACCAGCCACAGCTAACTCGGCCCCCATATCATCGACTAACAACACAATGCTATGTACACCATCCCAACAATCCAAACCATCAGCCTAACTAGAATATCGTCTTCCCCGCTTATGTAAATATACATTCTCAATCCCCTCAGAAACTGATATTTCTTCGGCCTTCCGCCCCCCCCCCCCTTTTTTTTTATCAACGCTTTATCCTCGTCCGACATTCTCATTCTTTGCGCTACAAGGAAAAAGTGAAACCCTTCAGCCTTTTTCCCCCTTCTTCTTCTTCTTCTTCTTCTTCTTCTTCTTCTTCTTCGTCGAAGTTCTACGTCAGAGTAAAATGAAGGTGTGGATAATGAATTAACTCTTAAACTGTCGGTGATATCAGTAGCTATCGCGTGATTTGTTAGTTGCGCATTGTGCATCGCCGGTGATGTAGTCATTTCGAAACACCGAGCTAAAGAGTTTCCAGTCTCGGAAGATTCGCGGCGTATTAAGGATCGTTGAAAACTAAGCCGAGGGTATCGTCCGTTCTCGGGTTTCTTTCCGTTATCACTTGAGAACCCTGCTTCCACAGGAATGAATCAACGGGGTGTTAGGACGACTCTTGTCAAAAGCATTTTAATGTTAAGGTAATATTTAACCTGTTCACTACTAGATGTTGCCATTCCCATCAGACATAATACATGTCAAGTATAGCGTGATTTGTGCATGAATCTATTTTGTGCGATTATCAAACATCCATCGATTTTTGTCCAAATTTTAGAGTATCCCAAACTGATATCAATATTTGTGTGTGCATTGTGATATTACTAGTTTGTCGTTCTACAGGATTGTATTATGATAGGAATTTACTGCTATTCGCATACCATCGTGATACAGTGTCTTTTTGGTAAATATTGAATTGAATTGTATTGAATTTATTCTCCACTTTAAAAAAACACAATATCATACAGTTTTACAAATATACAATAATTATATAATATTGACTGGCCTTGAGTGGTATATCAGAAATATTGCATGAACTAGGATCATATTGCACGAGTCGAAGACGAGTGCAATATGATCCTAGCGAATGCAATATTTCTGATATATCACGAAAGAACAAGGCAGTCAATATTATCATTATTATACATACTATTCAGAGGAAAACACAAACAAAAACCTAACTCTTCATCTGTCTTGTGTATGGAAGAAGTACAATAAATTACATCTCAAATTACTGATCAACCAGAAAACCTATTCATACGTCACAATTAGACACTGGCAAATCCATTCATACGTCATTAATAGACGCGCGTATAAATTTGCGCATTAACGCGCTGCATTGAGCGCGTTTACGCAAATCTTCGCGTCCGTTCAATATCACTTGATAATTTTCACGTTTTTAAACACAGGTTTCAATGGGAAGAATGCAATATCGTCTGATATTTCACGCGCACAAAAATAAAGCCAGAACGCGCATGAATTATGCATTTTTATTCCACCGACAAACTGGCTTGTATGTATAATAATACAAAATAATACATTGCAAAAAAGTTGAAACGAGAAAAACAATAAATGTACAGATTTGAAGAGTTGTATCATCTGGAAGTTATGAAGAACTAATATAAATAGATAATCATAGGGGCAAGGGAATAGATGGTAAACATTAAACAAAATTATACATTACAAATAAAGAAAACCAATCATAATACAACAAATAAAATACAAATAATGTCTAATTGAATTGTTCTGCAAGAATGTCACCTTATCTTTAAAACAAGTAACTGACGGGTCTTTACTCGAACCTTCTTTTTATCATACTGGAAAGTTGAGTGGATAATGTGAAAGGGGGGCATTGCCTACCACCCCCCCCCCCCCCCCCCCCCCGCCCTACCCCACCCCCTTGCTACGCCAATGGAGGCACTCACCATTGGATAGAAAATACAATTTAAAAAAGTGCAGGTTTGTCTGTGCTTAAATCTTAATGGCAATACAGGTAAGTCATTCATGTTAATCATTATTGAATGTTGTGATTAATCAAAATTATCCCTTTATTAAATTAATTATCCTACTGTTCACGTCTGCACATTCGTCCATGTATACCAAACTATAATTCTTCAGAAAAAAAATACATGTATAGTCTGGCCAGCTTCCAAATCGAAGTTTTGTTCGTGTATCCACATAATTGTTATTTTTAGAGAAAGAGAGAGATAAAGAGTTGGAGTACATGGTACAGAAATAAAGAGCTATATTTTGATCCTAAACCTGCTGGGTGCGGAGCGCCGCAAATCAGGATAATTAGCTTGTATTCCACAAAATGTAAACGCTCGCTGCGTGACGACCGAAACACGCACGCCATTTTCGCCCTAGCTTTTTTCCCCCTTCAAGTACAATTTTAACGTCAACATCGAACGCTGGTCGTTAAAAGCCTCGTGAGAGTTTTAAATAAAGTCACCTGATAAATTGCACGACAACTTTTTGGATTAAAATCCCCAACATACCCAGAAATTAGAGACGATATCAAACGATTGCAAGCGTAGGTGGGGTAGTACTGGTATCGCTTTAGTTTCCCGCGCTTTCTTTTCATAACGCGCACTCACTCCATGGAAAGGAAGATTAGTGCGCGCATCCGTTGCTATGCTATGACGTAACAAAGAAATCATTAATTCACTTACTGGATATAATTGATCAACTAAGTACCATACCCAGAAATTAGAGACGATATCAAGCGATTGCAAACGTTGGTGGGGTAATATTGGTATCGCTTTAGTTTCCCGCGCTTTCTTTCACGTCATTGCATAACGCGCACTCACTCCATGGAAATGAAGATTAGTGCGCACACCCGTTGCTATCCCATGACGTAACAAAGACAATCATTAATTTACTTACTGAATGGAATTTATTGACGGAGTATATTTTTATCAAAATAATGATACACGTCTGTTTCAGGGGTCTGCCGTTTATTAGTTTGTATGTTTTTATATCTGATTCTAATTAACATTATTCTTTTACATTGGTATTCCCATTGAAGTTTTACGTGACATTGAGTACGCAACACTAATATTCTATTAATTGGAATTAATCTGTTGTTTATGTTATTTTTGTAAACGATGTTGTTGTTTGGTCGATAAAGTTAATTTAATTTCAACGGTCCAGAACAAAATAATTAGTACATGCATTATGTTAAACCACAATATTTAGGCATAGTTCTCAGAAATATGAAGAAAACGAAAATGAACACAAACATGGAAAAACACTATCAATATGTTTATAATTCTTCAATTCGGCCACATCTTTATATATTTATTATATAAAATGTATTTTTATTAATATGAAATATATTATTTGTTACAAATATGACGTAATAGGATGCACCACTGTAAAGAAAAACAAATCATTTAAAAAAAGATTTATCAACTGATTGAAAGTGATTTTTTTTTCTTTTTTATGTTATACTATTTTCAAAATAATGTATTTAAAGTTATATCTAGTAATATAGGTTTTCCCATCCATTTTCGTCCAATCGTCATTCAATTTCATTAATTGTGAACTTCAATTTCGTCCAGAAAATTTTTCGCCGGTCATATGATAATGTTCGATTTCGTCATTTACGCACCCAATTTCGTTCTTTCGCAATTGAATTCGTTATTGTACCGATCATTTTAGTCAAAAACATATTCAATTTCGTCCGGTCGCTCCTGGCAATGTACAATGTGATGATCAATTTCGTCATTGTGCATTCAATTTCGTTATTTTCCATTCAAATTCGTCCAAAAACATGGAAAGCTGTATTGGATACTCTGTTTCATGATCCTTTCATTATTATCCTTTGTAAATTTGAATTCAATGTTTATGTTTGTTTTGTGTCCTGGAAAATTCACGCAATTTTAGTAAATTGTCTATATATTATATTGAACTGTTTTTGTAATAGGAATAACAATTGATATGTTAATGTCTCACAACACAAATTTATTGTATATGAGTCAATCAATCAATCAGACCTTTGGACAATTATCGTTTTTTTAATTGCAATATCGAAATTAATTGTTTTGTGATCAGTTAATGGTTTTATAAACACTTATTATTGAAGACAATAGGAATATACCAAGGCAACTACACTACGTGACGAATTCGAACGACTAAGTCTTGAAATCGAATGACCAATGACGAATTCGAACTTCACATTGCGCGTTTTATGACTAGTCGGGACGAATTCCATTGCAAAATGACGAGTTCGAATGAGCAAATTTTGAATTTGTATGACCATTGATCAATTCGAATGGTAAATGACTAAATCGAATGTAGCAATTGCAGTCTCCTGAATTCTCGGGACGAAATTGAATTTAGCAATGTTTGAATTTGATTGACGATAGTTTGAAAATGGATGGGAAAACCTATAGTACCGTTTCTCAATCATTGCTAATACTTGTAGAGTGTAAAAAGGGATTTTCGTTTTAATGTATTCTAATGTATTATCCTTTTGCTTTAGTAAAATGAACCGAGTAACTCTGCACTAATATCTTAGTGTGTTATTTGAATATGTCCTGCTCATAACACCCTATGAAAAAAAAAACATTAGCATTCCCAAACAATGCCTCATATATAAAGCATGTAAAGAGACTTTTAATTTGGTCTGATAACTTTCCCGATACCAGGATTTGCAAACCGCAAATTAGCCTACGTCTTACATGCAATTAATAGCACTTCAAATTGCTGTTTACCATCGCCGTCATAAAATGCAGTTCTTTTTCTTCATAACTATAATCATTATACTACCATCATCATCTTCATCATCATCATCGTCACCATTTTCATATTTTCAACTCTTCATAAAGTATCCATAACTCGTTACAAATGGGTTGAAACCATTTAATGTATACACCCAATACAATTAATAACCTCATGGAGTCCTTACGATAATTGCCATCCCCTCCAACGAAAATGACAACCCATATAATTATCATTCGATTACCACCACCTTTCCTTTCTCCTTAAAGTGATCCATCAAATTCATAAGGCTTTCCGAAAGATATCATATTTGGAACCTCAATCAGATACCAATATTGATTATTGAACAATTTGTAAGATGATTTAGCTTATGAATGATGTGCGATAGTTTCAAAGGAAAGAACACTAGTGAAAACTTTAACATTGACTATGTTCCGGAAACGCTTTGGAATTCAATCATAAACATCTTCCATTATTAGGACAACATTTAGTGCCAATTTAATTTCCATTTTACCATAACTAAACAACAAGGTCGAAGAGAAAATGAAAGCTCCAAGTAGTTTGGTACAATTTTGACTAAGTTAATGGATGCCTTTATTATTAGGCATCTCTTATATCTCTGTAAATAAAACGTTTTATGAAACTTAATGATATCTGCTAGGAACATGAAATTTAAAGGTTTACGGCAAGTAAGAATCGAATGATTTATATAGCAAATCATGTTCAGTCTTGTTATATAACTTAAGGCTTATTTTCATATAACGTATCAGTTACCAAGTTGAAAAGAAAATCACCACATTACAAAGCAAACTCTGATTGAATCACTTTGACTTTGAGTATGCCTATCCTAAATAATTATTCGTATAGTGAAGCTCAGAGTAAACACAACGAATATTGACATTTTTCAATTCTTAGAGGGAGCTTGAATTTATGTTATTTTTTAAAATTATTTATCTATTCATGTATTCTTTAAATAATAATACAGAATAACAACCTCAATTAAATTGAAACACTGCTTTGCACAAAAAAAAATGACGAGAAATAAGAAAAATAAAGAATAAAGAAAGAAATAATAATAAAGACGATTCTGACGAAATTATTAGGTGGTCTATATTACAGCCCACTTAATAACATCTCGGAAAACACAAGTCTGTACAGACTGTAGATTAATGTGCAAAGTCGACCCTGAATTTCAACCGATTATAATTAGTTTACACACGTTACATTGTTTACTTAGTGTTTAGATCGTTATACATATAGGCTACCTAATCTAGATCCTATATTATCTATTGGAGAAGACATACAAAACACAATTAAGTTAGTGTACTGTTACCAGCAGTAGCCTACTTAGTAGACTGACTAAACCGAAAACCAGTCTCTGTTCCAAAGGTCGGTCATGGTTGAACATAGAATATGGGTTGGTACTAGTAGGCCTACGTATGAAGTCAGATTTTACTATTTACAAAAAAAACCTACTAGCTGCTATGTAAAGTCCGTTATTTCTGAAGACAGTCAGCTGTAAAAATATAGTCTAAACAGTAAACTAGCACGAATATGACTATGAAATTCGTAAACTAGTAAAACTGGCCAACGTCTTTTGCGTTTAAGTTTAAGTTTAACTGCCTTTAAGGCTTTGTCTTGATTACGCATAGCCTAGCCCTGGCCTAGGCCAGCCTAGACCTATCATTATGAAAGGGGTCTATTCTAGAAGGGGGAAGTGGTCAGTGACAGTGGTGGTAGATTGTCGGTGCAGAGACCCAGAGTCTAATTTTTGGTCTAAGACTTTCTTTAGCTACGTAACCTAACTTTCTGCGCGTATGACTATGAAGACAGTCCAAGACAGTTATATTTTATAACTATAATACAAATGTTGCTATATTACCAATAATTGTCCAGTAAAATTTAGTATCATGAGATAGACCAAATACTTCTTAAGTCTAGTCTAGACTGATAAATCTCACTTGACTGGGTCCATATGCCCCTTGTCTTCAAATGTTGTTTGAAACTGAAACTTTGCTCGAGTTGTGTGGAAATGAAAGACTCGACGTGACACTGACAGCGCGCGCAACGGCCCAAATCTAAAACATCTTAGTTTTCTGACTTCATCAACTATACTAGTTAACTTTAAATCTTACAAATTTACGGTTAACAAATTATCTTACCTTATGATTTCACAATATGTTGAAGTATATAGAGATGTAATTGTAATTCTTCTCACTCATGAATATAATCGATGATTGATGGGCGTCGCCATCGCGTCGTCATAATTATCCAGATTCTTTTGTTTCAGAGTTGTAAATTGCATTGCATTGTTCATGCAAAGCGCAATCAAGCGCAACTCATCGCATCGCATTGTTTACTAAACAGCTAGCCACGCCCACATTTCTTTTGGGATACGCCTAGTTTCCCTCGCGTAGCTAAGGAAAATGGAAAAATTCATTTTAGAAATAGCTCGTGGGAACCAAGAGATTTATAGATTTCAGAAAAAGAATACCTAGATATGAAAGCTGAAGCGATTTCCTTTCGTGCTCCGACGGGACATTTTTTTTTAAAGGTCGATAAAATTGTAAATTTTGAGGACGAAAGTAGGTCTGCTCGAGTCTTTAACACGTGAGTCTATGGAGAGTCTGTCAAGGAAGGAAGATTAGTGCGCGCATCCGTTGCTATGCTATGACGTAACAAAGAAATCATTAATTCACTTACTGGATATAATTGATCAACTAAGTACCATACCCAGAAATTAGAGACGATATCAAGCGATTGCAAACGTTGGTGGGGTAATATTGGTATCGCTTTAGTTTCCCGCGCTTTCTTTCACGTCATTGCATAACGCGCACTCACTCCATGGAAATGAAGATTAGTGCGCACACCCGTTGCTATCCCATGACGTAACAAAGACAATCATTAATTTACTTACTGAATGGAATTTATTGACGGAGTATATTTTTATCAAAATAATGATACACGTCTGTTTCAGGGGTCTGCCGTTTATTAGTTTGTATGTTTTTATATCTGATTCTAATTAACATTATTCTTTTACATTGGTATTCCCATTGAAGTTTTACGTGACATTGAGTACGCAACACTAATATTCTATTAATTGGAATTAATCTGTTGTTTATGTTATTTTTGTAAACGATGTTGTTGTTTGGTCGATAAAGTTAATTTAATTTCAACGGTCCAGAACAAAATAATTAGTACATGCATTATGTTAAACCACAATATTTAGGCATAGTTCTCAGAAATATGAAGAAAACGAAAATGAACACAAACATGGAAAAACACTATCAATATGTTTATAATTCTTCAATTCGGCCACATCTTTATATATTTATTATATAAAATGTATTTTTATTAATATGAAATATATTATTTGTTACAAATATGACGTAATAGGATGCACCACTGTAAAGAAAAACAAATCATTTAAAAAAAGATTTATCAACTGATTGAAAGTGATTTTTTTTTCTTTTTTATGTTATACTATTTTCAAAATAATGTATTTAAAGTTATATCTAGTAATATAGGTTTTCCCATCCATTTTCGTCCAATCGTCATTCAATTTCATTAATTGTGAACTTCAATTTCGTCCAGAAAATTTTTCGCCGGTCATATGATAATGTTCGATTTCGTCATTTACGCACCCAATTTCGTTCTTTCGCAATTGAATTCGTTATTGTACCGATCATTTTAGTCAAAAACATATTCAATTTCGTCCGGTCGCTCCTGGCAATGTACAATGTGATGATCAATTTCGTCATTGTGCATTCAATTTCGTTATTTTCCATTCAAATTCGTCCAAAAACATGGAAAGCTGTATTGGATACTCTGTTTCATGATCCTTTCATTATTATCCTTTGTAAATTTGAATTCAATGTTTATGTTTGTTTTGTGTCCTGGAAAATTCACGCAATTTTAGTAAATTGTCTATATATTATATTGAACTGTTTTTGTAATAGGAATAACAATTGATATGTTAATGTCTCACAACACAAATTTATTGTATATGAGTCAATCAATCAATCAGACCTTTGGACAATTATCGTTTTTTTAATTGCAATATCGAAATTAATTGTTTTGTGATCAGTTAATGGTTTTATAAACACTTATTATTGAAGACAATAGGAATATACCAAGGCAACTACACTACGTGACGAATTCGAACGACTAAGTCTTGAAATCGAATGACCAATGACGAATTCGAACTTCACATTGCGCGTTTTATGACTAGTCGGGACGAATTCCATTGCAAAATGACGAGTTCGAATGAGCAAATTTTGAATTTGTATGACCATTGATCAATTCGAATGGTAAATGACTAAATCGAATGTAGCAATTGCAGTCTCCTGAATTCTCGGGACGAAATTGAATTTAGCAATGTTTGAATTTGATTGACGATAGTTTGAAAATGGATGGGAAAACCTATAGTACCGTTTCTCAATCATTGCTAATACTTGTAGAGTGTAAAAAGGGATTTTCGTTTTAATGTATTCTAATGTATTATCCTTTTGCTTTAGTAAAATGAACCGAGTAACTCTGCACTAATATCTTAGTGTGTTATTTGAATATGTCCTGCTCATAACACCCTATGAAAAAAAAAACATTAGCATTCCCAAACAATGCCTCATATATAAAGCATGTAAAGAGACTTTTAATTTGGTCTGATAACTTTCCCGATACCAGGATTTGCAAACCGCAAATTAGCCTACGTCTTACATGCAATTAATAGCACTTCAAATTGCTGTTTACCATCGCCGTCATAAAATGCAGTTCTTTTTCTTCATAACTATAATCATTATACTACCATCATCATCTTCATCATCATCATCGTCACCATTTTCATATTTTCAACTCTTCATAAAGTATCCATAACTCGTTACAAATGGGTTGAAACCATTTAATGTATACACCCAATACAATTAATAACCTCATGGAGTCCTTACGATAATTGCCATCCCCTCCAACGAAAATGACAACCCATATAATTATCATTCGATTACCACCACCTTTCCTTTCTCCTTAAAGTGATCCATCAAATTCATAAGGCTTTCCGAAAGATATCATATTTGGAACCTCAATCAGATACCAATATTGATTATTGAACAATTTGTAAGATGATTTAGCTTATGAATGATGTGCGATAGTTTCAAAGGAAAGAACACTAGTGAAAACTTTAACATTGACTATGTTCCGGAAACGCTTTGGAATTCAATCATAAACATCTTCCATTATTAGGACAACATTTAGTGCCAATTTAATTTCCATTTTACCATAACTAAACAACAAGGTCGAAGAGAAAATGAAAGCTCCAAGTAGTTTGGTACAATTTTGACTAAGTTAATGGATGCCTTTATTATTAGGCATCTCTTATATCTCTGTAAATAAAACGTTTTATGAAACTTAATGATATCTGCTAGGAACATGAAATTTAAAGGTTTACGGCAAGTAAGAATCGAATGATTTATATAGCAAATCATGTTCAGTCTTGTTATATAACTTAAGGCTTATTTTCATATAACGTATCAGTTACCAAGTTGAAAAGAAAATCACCACATTACAAAGCAAACTCTGATTGAATCACTTTGACTTTGAGTATGCCTATCCTAAATAATTATTCGTATAGTGAAGCTCAGAGTAAACACAACGAATATTGACATTTTTCAATTCTTAGAGGGAGCTTGAATTTATGTTATTTTTTAAAATTATTTATCTATTCATGTATTCTTTAAATAATAATACAGAATAACAACCTCAATTAAATTGAAACACTGCTTTGCACAAAAAAAAATGACGAGAAATAAGAAAAATAAAGAATAAAGAAAGAAATAATAATAAAGACGATTCTGACGAAATTATTAGGTGGTCTATATTACAGCCCACTTAATAACATCTCGGAAAACACAAGTCTGTACAGACTGTAGATTAATGTGCAAAGTCGACCCTGAATTTCAACCGATTATAATTAGTTTACACACGTTACATTGTTTACTTAGTGTTTAGATCGTTATACATATAGGCTACCTAATCTAGATCCTATATTATCTATTGGAGAAGACATACAAAACACAATTAAGTTAGTGTACTGTTACCAGCAGTAGCCTACTTAGTAGACTGACTAAACCGAAAACCAGTCTCTGTTCCAAAGGTCGGTCATGGTTGAACATAGAATATGGGTTGGTACTAGTAGGCCTACGTATGAAGTCAGATTTTACTATTTACAAAAAAAACCTACTAGCTGCTATGTAAAGTCCGTTATTTCTGAAGACAGTCAGCTGTAAAAATATAGTCTAAACAGTAAACTAGCACGAATATGACTATGAAATTCGTAAACTAGTAAAACTGGCCAACGTCTTTTGCGTTTAAGTTTAAGTTTAACTGCCTTTAAGGCTTTGTCTTGATTACGCATAGCCTAGCCCTGGCCTAGGCCAGCCTAGACCTATCATTATGAAAGGGGTCTATTCTAGAAGGGGGAAGTGGTCAGTGACAGTGGTGGTAGATTGTCGGTGCAGAGACCCAGAGTCTAATTTTTGGTCTAAGACTTTCTTTAGCTACGTAACCTAACTTTCTGCGCGTATGACTATGAAGACAGTCCAAGACAGTTATATTTTATAACTATAATACAAATGTTGCTATATTACCAATAATTGTCCAGTAAAATTTAGTATCATGAGATAGACCAAATACTTCTTAAGTCTAGTCTAGACTGATAAATCTCACTTGACTGGGTCCATATGCCCCTTGTCTTCAAATGTTGTTTGAAACTGAAACTTTGCTCGAGTTGTGTGGAAATGAAAGACTCGACGTGACACTGACAGCGCGCGCAACGGCCCAAATCTAAAACATCTTAGTTTTCTGACTTCATCAACTATACTAGTTAACTTTAAATCTTACAAATTTACGGTTAACAAATTATCTTACCTTATGATTTCACAATATGTTGAAGTATATAGAGATGTAATTGTAATTCTTCTCACTCATGAATATAATCGATGATTGATGGGCGTCGCCATCGCGTCGTCATAATTATCCAGATTCTTTTGTTTCAGAGTTGTAAATTGCATTGCATTGTTCATGCAAAGCGCAATCAAGCGCAACTCATCGCATCGCATTGTTTACTAAACAGCTAGCCACGCCCACATTTCTTTTGGGATACGCCTAGTTTCCCTCGCGTAGCTAAGGAAAATGGAAAAATTCATTTTAGAAATAGCTCGTGGGAACCAAGAGATTTATAGATTTCAGAAAAAGAATACCTAGATATGAAAGCTGAAGCGATTTCCTTTCGTGCTCCGACGGGACATTTTTTTTTAAAGGTCGATAAAATTGTAAATTTTGAGGACGAAAGTAGGTCTGCTCGAGTCTTTAACACGTGAGTCTATGGAGAGTCTGTCAAGGAAGGAAGATTAGTGCGCGCATCCGTTGCTATGCTATGACGTAACAAAGAAATCATTAATTCACTTACTGGATATAATTGATCAACTAAGTACCATACCCAGAAATTAGAGACGATATCAAGCGATTGCAAACGTTGGTGGGGTAATATTGGTATCGCTTTAGTTTCCCGCGCTTTCTTTCACGTCATTGCATAACGCGCACTCACTCCATGGAAATGAAGATTAGTGCGCACACCCGTTGCTATCCCATGACGTAACAAAGACAATCATTAATTTACTTACTGAATGGAATTTATTGACGGAGTATATTTTTATCAAAATAATGATACACGTCTGTTTCAGGGGTCTGCCGTTTATTAGTTTGTATGTTTTTATATCTGATTCTAATTAACATTATTCTTTTACATTGGTATTCCCATTGAAGTTTTACGTGACATTGAGTACGCAACACTAATATTCTATTAATTGGAATTAATCTGTTGTTTATGTTATTTTTGTAAACGATGTTGTTGTTTGGTCGATAAAGTTAATTTAATTTCAACGGTCCAGAACAAAATAATTAGTACATGCATTATGTTAAACCACAATATTTAGGCATAGTTCTCAGAAATATGAAGAAAACGAAAATGAACACAAACATGGAAAAACACTATCAATATGTTTATAATTCTTCAATTCGGCCACATCTTTATATATTTATTATATAAAATGTATTTTTATTAATATGAAATATATTATTTGTTACAAATATGACGTAATAGGATGCACCACTGTAAAGAAAAACAAATCATTTAAAAAAAGATTTATCAACTGATTGAAAGTGATTTTTTTTTCTTTTTTATGTTATACTATTTTCAAAATAATGTATTTAAAGTTATATCTAGTAATATAGGTTTTCCCATCCATTTTCGTCCAATCGTCATTCAATTTCATTAATTGTGAACTTCAATTTCGTCCAGAAAATTTTTCGCCGGTCATATGATAATGTTCGATTTCGTCATTTACGCACCCAATTTCGTTCTTTCGCAATTGAATTCGTTATTGTACCGATCATTTTAGTCAAAAACATATTCAATTTCGTCCGGTCGCTCCTGGCAATGTACAATGTGATGATCAATTTCGTCATTGTGCATTCAATTTCGTTATTTTCCATTCAAATTCGTCCAAAAACATGGAAAGCTGTATTGGATACTCTGTTTCATGATCCTTTCATTATTATCCTTTGTAAATTTGAATTCAATGTTTATGTTTGTTTTGTGTCCTGGAAAATTCACGCAATTTTAGTAAATTGTCTATATATTATATTGAACTGTTTTTGTAATAGGAATAACAATTGATATGTTAATGTCTCACAACACAAATTTATTGTATATGAGTCAATCAATCAATCAGACCTTTGGACAATTATCGTTTTTTTAATTGCAATATCGAAATTAATTGTTTTGTGATCAGTTAATGGTTTTATAAACACTTATTATTGAAGACAATAGGAATATACCAAGGCAACTACACTACGTGACGAATTCGAACGACTAAGTCTTGAAATCGAATGACCAATGACGAATTCGAACTTCACATTGCGCGTTTTATGACTAGTCGGGACGAATTCCATTGCAAAATGACGAGTTCGAATGAGCAAATTTTGAATTTGTATGACCATTGATCAATTCGAATGGTAAATGACTAAATCGAATGTAGCAATTGCAGTCTCCTGAATTCTCGGGACGAAATTGAATTTAGCAATGTTTGAATTTGATTGACGATAGTTTGAAAATGGATGGGAAAACCTATAGTACCGTTTCTCAATCATTGCTAATACTTGTAGAGTGTAAAAAGGGATTTTCGTTTTAATGTATTCTAATGTATTATCCTTTTGCTTTAGTAAAATGAACCGAGTAACTCTGCACTAATATCTTAGTGTGTTATTTGAATATGTCCTGCTCATAACACCCTATGAAAAAAAAAACATTAGCATTCCCAAACAATGCCTCATATATAAAGCATGTAAAGAGACTTTTAATTTGGTCTGATAACTTTCCCGATACCAGGATTTGCAAACCGCAAATTAGCCTACGTCTTACATGCAATTAATAGCACTTCAAATTGCTGTTTACCATCGCCGTCATAAAATGCAGTTCTTTTTCTTCATAACTATAATCATTATACTACCATCATCATCTTCATCATCATCATCGTCACCATTTTCATATTTTCAACTCTTCATAAAGTATCCATAACTCGTTACAAATGGGTTGAAACCATTTAATGTATACACCCAATACAATTAATAACCTCATGGAGTCCTTACGATAATTGCCATCCCCTCCAACGAAAATGACAACCCATATAATTATCATTCGATTACCACCACCTTTCCTTTCTCCTTAAAGTGATCCATCAAATTCATAAGGCTTTCCGAAAGATATCATATTTGGAACCTCAATCAGATACCAATATTGATTATTGAACAATTTGTAAGATGATTTAGCTTATGAATGATGTGCGATAGTTTCAAAGGAAAGAACACTAGTGAAAACTTTAACATTGACTATGTTCCGGAAACGCTTTGGAATTCAATCATAAACATCTTCCATTATTAGG
This sequence comes from Echinarachnius parma, assembly GCA_037951105.1. Classification (NCBI taxonomy): domain Eukaryota; kingdom Metazoa; phylum Echinodermata; class Echinoidea; order Clypeasteroida; family Echinarachniidae; genus Echinarachnius; species Echinarachnius parma. Next base: position 6,081 of record JBAMJV010007727.1, on the reverse strand, counting down.
ACAACATTTAGTGCCAATTTAATTTCCATTTTACCATAACTAAACAACAAGGTCGAAGAGAAAATGAAAGCTCCAAGTAGTTTGGTACAATTTTGACTAAGTTAATGGATGCCTTTATTATTAGGCATCTCTTATATCTCTGTAAATAAAACGTTTTATGAAACTTAATGATATCTGCTAGGAACATGAAATTTAAAGGTTTACGGCAAGTAAGAATCGAATGATTTATATAGCAAATCATGTTCAGTCTTGTTATATAACTTAAGGCTTATTTTCATATAACGTATCAGTTACCAAGTTGAAAAGAAAATCACCACATTACAAAGCAAACTCTGATTGAATCACTTTGACTTTGAGTATGCCTATCCTAAATAATTATTCGTATAGTGAAGCTCAGAGTAAACACAACGAATATTGACATTTTTCAATTCTTAGAGGGAGCTTGAATTTATGTTATTTTTTAAAATTATTTATCTATTCATGTATTCTTTAAATAATAATACAGAATAACAACCTCAATTAAATTGAAACACTGCTTTGCACAAAAAAAAATGACGAGAAATAAGAAAAATAAAGAATAAAGAAAGAAATAATAATAAAGACGATTCTGACGAAATTATTAGGTGGTCTATATTACAGCCCACTTAATAACATCTCGGAAAACACAAGTCTGTACAGACTGTAGATTAATGTGCAAAGTCGACCCTGAATTTCAACCGATTATAATTAGTTTACACACGTTACATTGTTTACTTAGTGTTTAGATCGTTATACATATAGGCTACCTAATCTAGATCCTATATTATCTATTGGAGAAGACATACAAAACACAATTAAGTTAGTGTACTGTTACCAGCAGTAGCCTACTTAGTAGACTGACTAAACCGAAAACCAGTCTCTGTTCCAAAGGTCGGTCATGGTTGAACATAGAATATGGGTTGGTACTAGTAGGCCTACGTATGAAGTCAGATTTTACTATTTACAAAAAAAACCTACTAGCTGCTATGTAAAGTCCGTTATTTCTGAAGACAGTCAGCTGTAAAAATATAGTCTAAACAGTAAACTAGCACGAATATGACTATGAAATTCGTAAACTAGTAAAACTGGCCAACGTCTTTTGCGTTTAAGTTTAAGTTTAACTGCCTTTAAGGCTTTGTCTTGATTACGCATAGCCTAGCCCTGGCCTAGGCCAGCCTAGACCTATCATTATGAAAGGGGTCTATTCTAGAAGGGGGAAGTGGTCAGTGACAGTGGTGGTAGATTGTCGGTGCAGAGACCCAGAGTCTAATTTTTGGTCTAAGACTTTCTTTAGCTACGTAACCTAACTTTCTGCGCGTATGACTATGAAGACAGTCCAAGACAGTTATATTTTATAACTATAATACAAATGTTGCTATATTACCAATAATTGTCCAGTAAAATTTAGTATCATGAGATAGACCAAATACTTCTTAAGTCTAGTCTAGACTGATAAATCTCACTTGACTGGGTCCATATGCCCCTTGTCTTCAAATGTTGTTTGAAACTGAAACTTTGCTCGAGTTGTGTGGAAATGAAAGACTCGACGTGACACTGACAGCGCGCGCAACGGCCCAAATCTAAAACATCTTAGTTTTCTGACTTCATCAACTATACTAGTTAACTTTAAATCTTACAAATTTACGGTTAACAAATTATCTTACCTTATGATTTCACAATATGTTGAAGTATATAGAGATGTAATTGTAATTCTTCTCACTCATGAATATAATCGATGATTGATGGGCGTCGCCATCGCGTCGTCATAATTATCCAGATTCTTTTGTTTCAGAGTTGTAAATTGCATTGCATTGTTCATGCAAAGCGCAATCAAGCGCAACTCATCGCATCGCATTGTTTACTAAACAGCTAGCCACGCCCACATTTCTTTTGGGATACGCCTAGTTTCCCTCGCGTAGCTAAGGAAAATGGAAAAATTCATTTTAGAAATAGCTCGTGGGAACCAAGAGATTTATAGATTTCAGAAAAAGAATACCTAGATATGAAAGCTGAAGCGATTTCCTTTCGTGCTCCGACGGGACATTTTTTTTTAAAGGTCGATAAAATTGTAAATTTTGAGGACGAAAGTAGGTCTGCTCGAGTCTTTAACACGTGAGTCTATGGAGAGTCTGTCAAAAAATCGCCTAAAATCGTGACTTCTCTGGGAACTCTGTGTGATGAAGTATAAATTAAGCGAACGGCATGATGAGATAGCTTGACAAATTTGTATGACCGCCCCGTCGGGACATTTTTCAATTAATGTTGTTTTCATACTTTAAAAAGTGATATTTTATGGCGTTTGTACACGAGTCTATGGGAAATAATGGAGACTAAACGCGGTTCTACCGCGTGAGGGCGTTTGGAACGATACTAATCGATACCTACTTTCGTGTCTCACATTTCTGGACTTGATTGTGCGAGAAAGATAACAATCATAATATACAAAATGTGTGTACATGAAAAGACAAGATCGCAGTCTTAGCAATCCAATTTACATGGGACCATACAAATAATAAGGAACTGTATATTAAATAGATAAATATACGGGGGAAGCGTTTTCTTTCTGATTTCCTTATCACATGGCAAATTAAATCAATCTATCATTTTCTATGTCCTATTCATTGAATATATCGTATATTAGGTTTTCGAGAACATTTTTGAGCGATCTATCCAATACTAAAGTGTGACTTTAAAACCCCGCGATCCGGAAAAAAACAGTGGCAACCGTAATAATAGGTAGATTATAATACGCGTACTTGATTCGGAAAGAATTATGACTATAAATCGATCCATAATGACGCTAATCGACAGCGCCTGGCGAAAGAGTTTGTGTAATTGATATCATCTGTACTTCATTCGGCGATATCTCTCTGATGACGCCACAATTTAGGGCCTGCATGCAATGATAACTAAAAATACTAAATTGTGACATTTATCGGTTTTAATGCCGCAAATTGCTGCTAATCGAGCAAACAGGTTCAACAGTTGAGTCATTTTGTATTTTGATCAAGGAGTATTCTTATAGAAGTCATGTGGCCATTTTACTCCTTTTCCCTTGTTTCTTTTCCTTGTAATAATCACAATACGTTGACTTTCTAAGTAAACCCACATTTGATAGAAATTGTTTTTTGGGAAGATGTTTTATTATACGTGAGTGAGTGGGTGTACGTGGGTAATTGTTTATTCAGTTTAGTGGAAACGTGTGTAACGACAAATCAGGCGAACAGGTTGACTGTCTGTAAAATGACATTCTTAATTCATATACTAAGATAACTTGACACATTTCGATTACCGTGATATCATGGACAATATTTCTGGGAACGACCGTCCACTTTTAGGAGCTTTCTAGTTCAGTGCCCCGATCTATCAATCCGGAGGTCTCGGGTTCGATTCCTGGGAAGCCCAATTTTCTTTTTCACTCATTTTCATTGATTTGGGTAAAGATTTATGATACATGATGACAGTCAACTTGTGTGATAACTTTGTGTGTGTGTGTGTTTGTTGTTTGTTTGTTTGTTTTTGTGCGTGTGTGTGTGTTTTTTGTGTTTGTTTGTTTGTGTGTTTGTGTGTATGTGTGTGTATTTTGTTTTGTTCTTGTGCATGCGTCTCTTGTACGATGTTTACATCTACCTAAGATGGTCATCGCATTCAAACAGAGTTATAAACAGGATAGTAAAGTTCATGTCCGGGGGATGGGGGGACATATGATGGCTAAGAGGGGGAACTAGTACCCCCACCCACATACACACAAAGAGGGGGGGGGGGGGGGGGGGAGGCAGGCGAGATAGGGGAGGGGGTGGTGCAAAATCAACACAACGGTGATGCGACGTGGAGGGGGGGGGGGGGTGGGGGGGGGGGCTAGTAACGTTGTCTCCCTGTTTTCACCCCACAAAAAGCAAAAGTTAAAAAGGTCTACCAAACCAAGATTATTATGATTTATCCGAATATAGTTTACTAACCCGTGTAGCTTGACAGGTCAAGCTTATCTACGGGGCGAGATAATTATTGCTAGGGTTTCATCAACACACTCGTGTTGAAGGTCGCTACTACGATCCAATTAAAAAACGCCGGCGGATTTGTATAGATTACAATGCTCGTGATGTAAACGGAAAATATCGACTATATTAATATCGTATACATCTCTTGCGTATGTATTTCAAATGTTTGTGCATATTTCAGGTTGATGTATTGTCAATTTTGCGGAGTAAGATCTCTGTTTTTTGTTTTTTAATTCCTCTTCAATTCGGCACACTGACACCATTTGTATATCGGAACACAAGTACTCACGTGAACTATACAAGTATATATTTTTGGGGTTATACACGTGTACATGTACGCATGATAGCCACTCTGTATGGGGGATCACATTGGCGAAACTGAATGTACACGGTCGAGAATAACCACTGAGGAAATAAATAAACAAATACATATTGCATGTACTCTGAACTGCATCCCAGACATTGAATCAGCTACCCCCTCCTGACTGGAGTCCTCTCCCCCCTTATGTTATCTCCGCCTTGGTCGACTCTGGTTGTATTGCTGTTGAATGGGATGGGGGTAGGGGTGGGAGGGGTGTTGAGACACTATTACTGCCGAGTCCGATATATTACGTCTAGTCTTAATCGATTACTTTAAGAATTAATTAAGTGGCTGTTCCATGTATGGTTTCTGTCATAAGTCGTCATGGTCGTATAGCTTAGAGGCGGCACATCAATTCCGCATGATGAGATGTTCCCGCGAATACTGTTTAAGACCTTGCTTCTCAATGTCAGGAAGGACTGGTGAAAGAATACAGCGCAAGGGGATAAGTTGGTGATGCTTGTGTGATGGTTGCCCTGGTCGGTAGATCCCGTCGTTCAGATGCGAAGGCCTGGGCAAAAGGCTAGCGGGTACTAACTGTATGAACGTAATCCAGGGGGGGTGGGGTGTTTCACAAGTTGGACTTTAAACAAATGATAAGGTACTATTTGCTATGTAAAATGTATACAGATTATTATTTTTAAAATACATTACCCTTTGTTTAAAAGCATAACTATTTTCTATAATCAAGTACATGTAATATATATTATTGACGTAAAATTCATTTAAAGTCTCAAATATGTGCATTTTTTGCTCTTGAATATGTTTTTTTTTCATTCCAAGCTACAAATGGCTTTTCATAACATTAAAGGGACAGGTCCTCTTTTACAAAACGTCTGAACAGTTTCCAGTTGACGGATTGGGATTAATGTAACACACAAACAAAATCAGATCGAACAGCCCTGTAATTTGGATTCTACGAATGAAAAACGAATGCGTCCCTCCATCAAACTATATATCGGTCAATAAAAGAGTTTAACTGATTTAGCATAATATTACAACAATATTGTACTTATTCTTGTAAAGGTATTGTGAAGCCGACATTTGTAAAGGTATGTCACGGGAAAAAAATCTCAAATGAAGAATATATAATTACATGTAGTCAGTTTAGCGAGGTTTGGTTATTTTGCTTAGTATTCGCTCATGCCATTGTTATTTATGCGCGGGTCACGTAGCTAGCGCGGGTCACGTAGGGGTCACGCATAGCGTTGTGGTACTCCGTGGAATCCGTGAACGAACTTTCTCACTGGGTGAATACACGTATAATGCACAATTAAGCGTTGGACGATGGTTTATTAGTTTTAGGTCCATAACGAAAAAGAGATTTCAAGCCCTAATTTTGTCAGGCATGCTATTAAATGACATTTTCTTTCATATAAGACAATAACCTCGCAACTTTTAAAATTTGGCTTGCAAAAGAGGGCTATCCCTTTAAGTCCGACCTTAATTTTAGTTCAACTTAAAATCTTTGTGAAACACCCCCATACAGGAATAACGAGAAACTGAGAACTAGATTTTTTGTTTTCCTTTCTTGAATGCATGTACCATACAGATATAGATACAAATCTTGCATTAACATTAATTTTTGTCAATAAAAATGTGTCATATTCATTTGAAATGAGGAAAGGGGAAATAGTATGCCTGCTAAGGTAAATAATTGTAAGGAACTAATGTAAGTGTAAAATGGTTTAAGATTATACTGTG